>JBBYHH010251019.1:0-21737 GCA_038382905.1 Daphne laureola
AATTTTACGGATCTTGATTTGGACTCCTGTAGAATTAATTAGAAATATTTTACTGACAGGAGGTCAAACTGTAAACTGTAATTACAGTATTTCTGAAAATTACAATCGACTTTCCGGAAAAATAAATAACCAAAAATCATTGCGTCCGGAGTGACTGTAACACCAATAATTGAAGATTTCATATCTCTCATTTGCGGGCTGAGTTCCTTCCTGGGCTTTGACTAGGGAAAAATGTTCGAAAGTTTTGTTGATATGGGTTGACAAAAAGAAACGAAATACGTAGGCGTAAGGTCCGTTTATTTATGGAAAATAATTTTCAGTTTTTATTTCTAAATTTCATTTGTAAAAGTTTGATTGTATAACTAACTTCTAAATGATAGAAAATATTGTTTTTCAAATATTGAAAAACTTGAGTATTAAGGGTCCGTTTAGTTGTGCAAAACGTTTTCATTTTTTATTTCTAAATTTTCTTTGTAAATGTTTGATTATATAACTAACTTCTAAAGATGGAAAACCTTGTTTTCCAAATATTGAAAAACTGTAGTAATAAACTAGGAAATATTATTTGCAGGTTCCGTCGCGGTGGTCTCCTATTCCCCCTGCCGTTTGCTGTCACTTCTCATCACGACTGATGAATTTCCCTCTGGTTCGATCATCTAGCTCTGCTCCTTTATTGTTCGTCCAACCCGTCTTGGTGGGTCTCTCCCTATCGAGCCAACAGATTGCGAGAAGGGTCACCAGCTGACTTCCTATCACCTTTGCTTCTTCTGTGGTGGGTGATCCATCATCGGATGCGGTGGAAGTAGTGATTACATTGACCCATGTTGTCTTGAGGTGTATGTCTTCAGTAACGCTCTAGGTTTCGAAGTCGGGCACGTCGGGCGGCCTCAGATGATGTTGCCTCTCTATTAGAGGCAGTTGTGGAGGCAATTACTCGAGTTTGGTGGGGCAGGGGATTCTCTGCCTCGCCCAATACCATATATGAGGGATCAGTCATGGAGCGAGCCAGATTTTGGGTCATCCTGGCTTGCTCTTGTATTCAAATTTTTTACCCGATTTAGGTTGTTTTCATTCTTGTCTAGGTTCTACTTATGTTTGGTTTTCATGACGTTGGGCTCTGGTTTTTGTTTGGTAGGTCTACCTCTACAAACACGTTCGCAGTGATACGACATTTAGCTTCTTGAGATCTGTTATGGCATGTCTTGGTCGAGATTGTAGATGATTTTTTTTTTTAAAAGCAACTATTTGGGATGAATATTACTTCGCTGCGACTTGGTGTGTGTTATTAAGACCTTTTGTTAGTCAGTTCTGGGGGTTGATGCTTCGACTAGTGCGGTCTCCTTTGGTGTTTGCCTTTAGCCTTTATGTTGGTGTTAGAGTGTTGCTTTTCTTTCTAGGCTGATCGAGTTGTTGCTGTTTTTTCTAATTTAAATTACTTAGGTTTCTTGATGTCGTTTATTTATTTTGAACTTGACGTTGGTAAATTTGGCTTGTATTATATTCTTTGATAATAATAATAAGCCGCTTATGCTAAAAAAATTGTAACAATTTTTTTAAGTACGTAGTTTTTACGTTTTAAAAAATCTATCTACGATTAGCTTTTAGCGTTTAGCTATAACTGTTTAAATGGTTATCTAAAACACTACACCTAATTGAAACAGTAAAATTAGATGGACACCACGTATTTGAGACGACTAGATTGTATAGGTAAGGAGACAACAAGAATGAGCCCGAAGATATAAATTTGGCAAAAAACACAAATCAATCACTGAACTTCTTAATTTATCATTAATCGGCCATTGAATGTTTTAGCGAGCCGAATAAATCACTGAATTTTTTAAATTGTACCAACTTAGCCACTATGTTTGATTTCTGATGATGTTTGAGACGAAAAAGACGATGCAGATTAAGGATAAAATTAAGCTCAAAAGTGTCTCTAATTGTTTGATTAAAAAATAAAAAAACACAAACACGTTAAGAGAATATCATGTCATTTTCTCTTACTCTAACCGCACCTGACTTTTCTAGTGGTATTATTTTAACGTGTTTTTTTTTTAATTTAACACTTAAAGACACTTTATGTTGAATTTCTCGTTCAATTCGCGTCGTTCTTTTACATGAAAAATCATCAGAAATCAGACCAACTAGCTAACTTGGTACAATTTAAAAAAATTAATGATTTATTTGTCTAAATAAAAAAAGTAATGACCAATTCGTGATAAATTAAACAATTCAAAGATTTATTTGAGTTTTTTCCCCTCAATTTCATAAATAGGGATGTCTTCTAAGAATATTTTGTGAGATACTCCTATCATCTTTGTGACTTGTCGCAGCAGTCAGTTATGGAGTGGAGAACAAAAACCCCTTTTATAATTCGGACCAAAAATCGCTGACATTTTTATTTTCCCTCCTCAAATCCTATTCACGTACCTCTCTCTCTCGGATTCATGGAGAGACCCGAATGATCTGCATTTCGTCTCCTCATCTATAAACCCTATTGATTTCTCTCAGTCTACAGGAATGGTGGGACTTCCCGAGGATTTCTCCGACACCACGCAGCAGCGAATCATTTCAGACAGCGACCAGCGAGTTTACTTCGTTCCCTTCAGGTCTTGTCTGAATCCGACATGCCGAATCTGTACAGTTTCTTCGGGTTTTTAGCGAATGAGATTTGAGATCATATGATTTCTGTTTCGAATTTCTGTTCTGATCCGATCTTGCTAGATTGGATTGGATGCGTGTGATTCAACTTGGATTCGAAGGAAAAAGGTTGTAGCTGGTCTGTTATATATGAGGATCTTACTTTTAGCATTGATTCGTAGTGACCACTAAACATGCGGTTTTAATATGCTTTATATTGGCTATTTGAAAATTGGCTACTTTCATTGTTCCCCTGGAAGCGATTTGCAATTATTATTACTGAATTGTGTGATCACTGGATCTTGCATATTATCTTATTTTGGCAACTTTCTCTCATGATTTAGACTTAATTGAGTTGATATGAAGAAAACTTGATCAAGAAGATGGGAAACAAAAGGGGTTCTGATGTGCTCTTTTTCAGGTGGTGGAGTGATGGACAGGATGCATCAACCACCGTATCTGAGGGAACAAATGGGGTTTTGTACACAGCAACACCAGGGACGTCTTATGCTGGTCCCATGAAGTTAATTAACAACATATTCAGCTCAGATCTTTCCTTCAATTTGCGGAGAGATGACGCTGCACAGAATAGTAGAAATGGTGAAGTTGGCGTCTCAGGGCGGGACTACGCATTGGTTTCTGCAGATATGTGGCTGCAGGCCCTTAAGAGGTGAGTTCTAAGATTTCATATGGCTGTAAATCATGTTTCTTTTTGTGGATTCCATTACAGTATTTCCACAACTTATAAAAACTGAATAAAATAAAAGTCAAAGAAAGAATATACGTTCTTCTTTGCTTTTATCACTTAGGATTTAGACACCATGTGAGTGTTGAGCTGAGTATATCTTCTTTTATACGAAAGCATTAAAATTGCTGTTTATATCATTTGTATTGTTGCTCACCCTTGTAAATGCCTTTCTGAAATGAACACTGTAAATGTCTTTATTGTGTATAAATACAAATGTTTTACAACGGGAAAAAGGGTGAAAATTGCTCTCCTTCTTAATCTTAAGATTACCCATTCTGTGTTTGGTCCTTTGGGTGCCAAACTAGGGTATGAGAGATTCCTCCACATACGCGTACTTGTGTTTTCCTTACATTTAAGTAGGTCCAAAAGAGAGGGAAAATGTTGCAATCTGTATCCACTATGCTTGCAAAATTTATATATTCAACAGATGACATATAAGAAGACAAACACTGCTGTTGCAACCAATGAGATAATAACAGATAACCCCAGAAGGCAAACTAAACAGATTGGATAAATTATCTATCATTTATTTGTCGATTTTATGTTCTGTGGCTGCCTGAATAAATTGGACCTTGTCTCTGCCTTTGTTTTATGTCCATGTAAAGATGATAGGACTTAAAGCAACTGCTGTTGCTAGTTTCTAGAAATTGTTTTACTGCAGCCTCTAATGTCGAGGAGGGAGTTCCTGTCTTCTATTTTGCTTACGATAATAGTATCCTGTCCTGTGATGCTGGTTTCCTGGTCATCTTACTGATACTTTAGACTGTTGTCCTCCGAAAGTTAAAATGAATATTTTCTTGTAAAAAATCCAGGAAGATATGTTTTTTTTGCTTCAGCCTTAGGTGTTCATTATGATTTTCCGTTAGCAGTTTGGTTGATCATCATCATCATACTACATCTTAACCCCTACTATTTCGGTTTTGGTGGCATGAAGTTCGTAGTCTCAATTCCCCTTTTAAAGTCAGTATATACTCTCTTTGCCGTGGGGATTAAGACTCGGTTGATTGATTGATTGATTGATATACTCTCTTCGCCCCTTTTCTTTTGCAGCACCTTCCTTTTGGAGATGACTCTTATCTTTAGCAATGTTTCTCTTTTGAATACTGAGTAACTTTTTACAGATCGTGTCACTCTATTACCCATATTTCAATTCTCATCTCATCAACTCTTTACAACTACTAATAGAGTTTACTTTCACTTTGTATCAATTCAACACTATCTCCAATGACTAAAAGATTTATAATTACTTTTTCTAAAGGGCATAGAAATATCCTAAATAATTCAGACAAACCTCAACATCTGTGCCAGAAATGTTGAGATTGTATAGGGATGGAGGGAGTATTATACATTTATACTTTAATCCAAAAAGTTTAATGAACTTTAGGCCAGATGTTGCTCCTGGCATAAACCCTATAATGAGGGAGTAATGCGATGAATTTTTATAACTGTTATCATCATATTAGAGTTGCGTGCACATTAATATAGATTTGTTACATGCAGGCACAGCAACTCAAAAGCTGTTGCAAAAAGTGGTAAGACCTTTACTGCTTCTGAAGATGATATGGCAGATGTATATCCTTTACAGCTTAGACTCTCCGTTCTGAGGGAAATGGATTCACTTGGGGTAAAAATTAGCAAAAAGGTTAGCTGATTCAATTCCCCATTGTTTTAATTTTCTGTTTGTCAAGTCAGTTCATCATAGATATCTAATCAATTAGTAGTTACATCATGTATATGTGTTGTATTTAGTTTAAAGTGCACTTGATTTGTAATTAGAGGGTAAAGGAAAGTTATGCCTTTCAGAGATATCTTAGACTGGAGTGTTTGCTTCATTTTGGGGTTTAATGTACTGTTCTCTCTAACCTAAACAGGGGAATATTACCAAACGTTTTCTTGATTTGAATTGTAAATTTCTGCAGTACTAGGCATAATCAAAGTTTGCCAGTTTTCTTTTACATGAAGAGGTGTAGAGTTAATGAACTTAATAAATACTATGAACTGCTTTGGGACCCACCCTAACACAGCTGAGACAAAGCTGCAGTACGATGATGTTCACAATGCCATTCCCGTATCCCATCTCCTTACCTTCTTGTTTACGCTTTTAGGATAATCAAGTTGAGCTTTTCAGAAGGGCGTACCGAATCTTCAGTGTGGAGATTGAACAGGTCAATATTTCATTTAGAAAGTTAACTTTGTGAGCTTCCAGTGAGTTGTAGAGGAATGGACAACCTTCTAACATAAACCATTCTGCAGCTACGCATTTGGGACTTCTCTGGGCAGATAGAGTTTCTCTTTGCAAATGACAGAAACAGTCTTCAAAAAGATTCTCCACGACAACCGGACAACGAGGTAGGATCATCATCATCAAACAGCATCTTAATCCCACCTCTGTTGGGGTCTGGGGCATGAAGTTTATAGTGGCAATTAATTGTCCACTATGAATTCATGCAAAAGCATAATGGCAGAGTTTTACGCCGGATGCCCTTCATGTATCAGCCTTCTTACATAACCAGGCACTTAGGGCTTGGTACAATAATAGAAGGATATCAATTGTGGAATTTGTCCTTGTAACTTCATCTGAGTGGGATTGTTTATCTTGTTTCACTAATGGGCACTTAATGTTTATCCTGTATTTGGGGCGGATGAAATTGCTATGCTGTATCGATTTTCTTTGTGTTGTTCTGCTAGGAGCAGTATCTCATCTTCTGTTTTTCACTTCAAGTAGTATTTCTTTTTATATTTATACATAATAATTGAATTTTCTTTTATTATGAAAAAGGAAAAAGTAGTAAGTATGTAAATCACAATACAATGAGGTTGATGCATTGTTTTTTCGCCAAAAAATTGCTCATTCCTCAACGCTGTTACTTGAGTCCTAAAAAAAGCTTTTGGTTATGAATTTGTGTTTTAGACAGGAACTGATGTTCTTTTGCTGATTCTTTTACTTGTCAACTTGTGCGCAGATTCTCTTGGAGTTGCAAATTTATGGGTTGTCAGATACCATTAAATGTAAAGATGGGAAAAGGGATGATATGTTGGTTGAGAATCCTGCAAGTTCTTCAAATATGACCAATGGCAGTGCAAGTACTTTTCGCATTCATAATGTGGCGTTATTTGGAAGATCGGGCGAAGCAGGCTCTTTAGGATTGGCAGGATTACAGAATCTGGGAAATACATGCTTCATGAACAGTGCTGTCCAGTGCTTAGCTCATACACCAAAGTTCATTGACTATTTTCTTGGCAACTATGTTAGAGAAATAAATAACGACAATCCACTTGGCATGGATGTATGCTACTTCTATTCTTCTCTGTTCTTGAACAACTAGATAATTTGGAGGAACTTTTATGGCTTTTGGAAGTTTTTTCTTTTCAGTATGTCTACCTCTTCAGTCATGAATAGATTCAAGGAGATGCCTCTTTTGTCCAGGGGGAGATAGCTTCTGCATTTGGAGATTTACTGAGGAAGTTATGGGCCCCTGGAGCAGGTCCTGTGGTGCCCAGAACATTTAAATCAAAATTGGCTCGATTTGCTCCCCAGTTTAGTGGATTTAATCAGCATGACTCTCAAGTTAGTAAAAGTTCTCTTGGAAATTCTGTGCTCTCTTGTTTTTCTCTGTTTCTGATTCTTGAAATTGATGACTCTTGTGTTTAGGAACTGCTAGCATTTTTGTTGGATGGGCTGCATGAGGATCTCAACCGTGTGAAAAGCAAGCCTTATGCAGAAGTAAAGGATGCAGATGATCGACCGCATGAAGAAGTAGCGGATGAGTACTGGAGGAACCATCTAGCTCGCAATGACTCAATTATAGTTGATATTTGCCAGGTAAGTCTGTTATGGCTTCACATCCATTGCGGATTAATTTTTTAATTAGTAAATCAATATTAGAGCTTACTCCCTTCATCTGTAAAAAATTGTCACATTTGACTTTTCATGTTTGGTTCAATGTTTGACTCAAATATTTATGAATATAAATGGTAAAAAAAAAATCACAAAAAATTATACTCCCTCCATCCCATAGAGATTGTAGGGTTCTCTCTAATGAGCTCAAAATTAATCCACATGGTTTTCTCTAATGAGCTCAAAATTAATCCACATGGTTTTCCCTGTAACCAGATCTGTATGCTAATGAAGTTTTTGTCGGTATTGATAAATGAAATTATGGAGACTGTATTCTCATGGCATCTACTTCATCGAGAATCCAAAATTTTCATCTGTTTGACATGAAATAGTCAAGTCAAGGGGCTTGGCACAAATATTGGATAAATAAATGAACATAATGCAGAAAGGATTGACTGCATCTGTTTTCTTTAGATTTCTAGTTTTGAACATGACAATGAACTAAGCTAGATAATTTGATTTGTTAGTTTTCCAATCAAATTGAAAATTCTGTACATGTCAAATTTGTGAAATGTGATTCCCGTTAAATATTGCTACGTTTGTGTTAGTTTGCCTCATTAATAGTTTTATGTCCACTTTTGTTGTTTTGTTACAGGGCCAATATAAATCGACTTTAGTCTGTCCTGTATGCAGGAAGGTCTCTGTAACATTTGATCCATTTATGTATCTCTCACTACCTTTACCTTCAACGACAGTACGGACAATGACTTTAACCGTCATCAGGTCTGATGGGAGTGCTCAACCTTCTCCATGTACTATAATCATTCCCAAATATGGAGAATTTGAAGATCTAACACGTGCTTTAAGTGTTGCATGTTCATTACGAGCTGATGAAATCTTATTGGTGGCCGAGGTGTACTACCTTTATGGTTACCTAAATCAGTAATATTCATAATGATTTAGATGTTTACGTTAGCATTTAATGGTTCCTTTTATATGAATATACAGATATACAACAATCGCATCATACGACTTCTTGAAGATCCTACTGACTCCTTATCCTTGATAAGAGATGACGACTGCTTGGTTGCTTATCGCATATCTAAAGATGCGGATAATGATCCATTGGTTGTATTCATGCATCAACAGATGGATGAGTAAGTTTTTATTTGATTCCTCTATGCTCATATTTTGCCT
Organism: Daphne laureola; assembly: GCA_038382905.1. Taxonomy (NCBI): domain Eukaryota; kingdom Viridiplantae; phylum Streptophyta; class Magnoliopsida; order Malvales; family Thymelaeaceae; genus Daphne; species Daphne laureola. The sequence goes on from JBBYHH010251019.1 coordinate 8,424, forward strand.
TTGTTTGTACAAGCAGAGTTTTTCAATTTTAAATAGTAGAGTACTCACTCCATACTTCAAAGTTTTCACCATTTGTTTTCCCTGTTTCACACTATTTAATCTATGATTTTTTTCATGCATGTTTAGACATCTAAAGTTAAATATTTTTTGTGTATCATAATTTGCAATATACCTTTTTTTCTGGAACATTGAACTTTGAAACATGAAAGCCAAATGGTGCAATTATTTGAGTACGGAGGAAGTATATATTTAAGTCGAATCTTATGTTTCTAGTTTTCAGGAAATTACTGGTTTCAGAAAAGTCTGTTTTAACCTATGTTGGCTGACAATATTCTATCCTATGGAGCACAAAGAATTTAAAGCGATAATTTAAGTCTTGAGATGTTTATGGTTGGTCTCTGCTTTACTCATGCCTAGGTCCTTTTGTGAGCATGCATTCATCCATCTTCATGAATTGTTCGTTGGGAGAGACATAGAGGTTCTAGCGACTAAGTAAACAGGTGAACTGTTCATGATCTGCAATCTTTGAGTTGGATTGTATAGATCAGCAACCACAAGAAGAAACATTTGCAGTCAGTAGAAAATTGAGGGGAATTTCAGACTACAGTAGACATTGGAGCATCATTCTCTTTGCCTGCTCATGTCTGGATGTAGTGTTCTTACTGACAAAGTTCATTGCTATCTTGTTCATGGTCCGATCTTCAGAGGAAAAAATATACTGAGTATTTGAGAACTTACAGTAATAATGAGAAAAATGGAAAAATCTCCAGGTATTTAAGTATGGTAGACAGGGGCACATCACTTTCTGAATGCTCAGAAGTGGGATTTTCAGTGGCAATTGGAGAGGCTCTCTTTGTAGAGGGATAGGGCTGGCTGGTATTGGAACTTTTAAGGTTCTTTGAGGAAGATCTTTCTGTTGCTTCCAGGGCTGGTCAGTGGAGTAATACTGAAGCTTCGATAGAAATTACTAGTTTTTCCTAGACCGTTGAAAGATGATGCACCAAATAACAAAGTGGCAATTTAGGTTAGCAAAGGGCTCAAAGAGCTCTAATTTGTCTATATTCTCCTTTGTTACAAGAAAGGTGCAAGATGTTTGTGTTCATCGGTATTATCGTCATCCATAACAATTAAGTACTTCCTCCGTCCCTAAATAAATGGTGCATATTCCTTTCTGAGATCCCTAAAAAATTGGTGCATTTTAATTTTTAGAAACTTTGACTCATTTGTTTTACTTAAATACCCCGAACATTCAATTCTCTAATCCTCTAATTATTTATCCTTTAACATTTAACCATGTGTTAGAACCGCGGGGTATTTTTAACTAAAATTTTTTATTCCCTAGGGAGCAGTATTTATTTTTGTCCTGGGCCTCTAGTCTAGTTGTTAGGCTCTTAAGAACATGCGGTGGAGGTCTTGAGTTCAAGCCTCCACCATTCCATTCCCCTACCCCCATGTATCAGAAAAAAGTAGTATTTATTTATTTATTTTAATATATTAGTATTAGACCTAGTTGTAGTACGTAATGTTAGTAGTTTTTAAGAGCTGTAGTGCAGTTTAATTGCTAGTTATTTGGAGGGAGTTTTTAGGAGTTAGTGGTAGTTAGGAAGTCATCTTTCAGGATCCTAGGAAAGTGGGGAAGTTACTTCCTGTTTGTATTTAATCGGAACATGGAGAAGAATGAGAAAAAAATCTGAAATCTGAAATTAATTAAGTGTGTTTCTCTTGAGTTGAAGGTTCTCTCTGACGTTTGAGATCGTAGGGTTTTCTGCAACGAGCCCTAACCACTTTGAGATCATAGGGTTCTCTCCAATGAGCCCTTATCACTTCTAGTTCTAATTAAATTCCATAACCAGATCCGGGACCATGACAATAGGCTATTCAAATTCAACCGACTCTAGTGGTGAATACAAGTCACTGGACCACTTTGGGAAGCCGTATCTGTGGGTGCCAACTGATGAGGAAATGGTAGCAAGAGTTTAGGCTGCTGAAAAAGTTGCAGAAAGTAATGGAGGTCAAGTTAGAGAAAAAATTGGTCCAGAACCAAACGTTTTCATGTAGAACATAATTAGGTTATGCTAGAAGTTTGAGCTTTATAGCTTTCTGAAGAAGCTTAGTTTTGGCTCAGCGGAGTTATGTTCCTAAAGTTTGTAGATATCATTTAAGTTTAGATGCCTTAATGAAGTACTGCCTCACACACAATCATAAAGGACAGGTCTTTTCTTTTAATAATAAAAAGGAACTTTTATTCTTTTGAGAAGAAACTATTATGGATTTTTTTCATTATGATTCTTACATCTACAATAAGTACAAAGGTCATTTGTTTTCTTGAAGTGGATAAACTTTGAGGGTGCAGTGACTATTATCTTTTGCTGTTCAAGTTTGACATCATTTTGGTAGTTATATCCAAGTAAGAGGGGTTTCTGTTCTTTTATTTAAATATCTACTTATATCAGTGTTTTCTTATTGAGCTGCATCAATTTTGTCAATGCTACTTACTAGCTCATTGTTTGGTTTCTTATTTATGGATTTCTTTTCTAGGCAGAAAATACATGGTAAACTTACCACAAGTTGGAAGACTGTTGGAGCTCCTCTTGTTACAAGGCTCTCTAATGTTGCTAATGGCTCTGACATCCGTGATCTGTATATGAAATTGCTCAATCCATTTAGAGTACCATCTGACGAGGCATTTGATGACTGTTGTGCCACTGAGAGTGATATGGTTGATGATTCTCAAAGTGATGGTATTATCAATCCCGATTCAAATAGGGTAGCAGACTCATATGGGAAGATGCTAGTTGACACAATCTCAGATCGGGAGTTAATGTTTTACATAACAGATGAGAAGGGATCGATTAAGGAAAGCGAGATAGCCATGAATGAGGCAGTTCCAGAGACACTGTCATCTAGACGATTGAACGTGCTTGTTTGTTGGCCTAGCAAACATGTTAAACAGTATGACACTCGGCCTCTTAGCTTCTTGCCCCAAATTTACAAGCCTTGCATGTTTGCAAAGAAACCACAGGAGTCTGTCTCTCTTTATAAGTGCCTTGAAGCATTCTTGATGGAAGAGCCACTTGGACCAGAAGATATGTGGTGAGTATTTCTTCATCACTCTTCTATTCAGATGTTTGGACGCTTTCAATGCGATATGTTCCACAATCTTTTACATGAATCATTTAATGTTGTACATTTGATGTAATGGTGTGCAAATGGGGCATGTAGATGAACCCCCATGGAATGATCTGGTGCTGTTCGGCCATTTTATCCTCATTCTTTCTCGAATATGCTATACACCTGTGATTACCAAACACCGTTGAGGTTGAGTGGCAAGGAGCTCCTCCTCCCTTGAGCAATGTCTCGAATTGGGGTCCAATGTGGCTATCGGGCACAAAGGGGGGTCATCCCCCTCCCCCCACCTAAAATAAAAAAATAAAAATGATCATCTCTGATTATTTTCTTATCGGTGATGACAGCATATATTTTTCTGCTGATAGGAATAATGATGCACTATATCTTTTGGTTTTGACCAGGTTGATGAACATTGGATCTAGCAAGTGCTCCTTTTCCTTCCATCTGTTGACCTTAATTTCATTAACTAACTTTTCTTGTCATTTTGATCTTAGTCAAAAGATAAAGATTGGCAATGTTTGCCCTTTTTTTTTTACTTTGAGGTATCGTTAGTTCCTGTTGCCTGACAGATATTGTTTGCTTTAACTTCAGGTACTGTCCTGGCTGCAAAATGCATCGTCAAGCTAGTAAAAAGTTAGACCTTTGGAGACTGCCAGAAATATTAGTTATTCATTTAAAGAGATTTTCATACAGCCAGTTCATGAAGAACAAGCTGGAGACATTTGTCGACTTCCCTATTGATGACCTTGATTTATCAAACTACATTGAGCACAGAAATTGTCAGTCATCTTACCGCTATATGCTTTATGCTGTCAGCAATCACTATGGAAGCATGGGAGGTGGTCACTACACTGCATTTGTCCATGTAAGTCAAGTTCCAGGACAATGTTCTTGTACTGTCCCAGGCATAATTGTTTATGTTATGTTGTTGAACATTGGAATGAGTGCTAACTATTCATTTAGGAGATTTGTCGACATATTACGACACTAACGTATGACTGGGTATTTGCTCCCAGAAACCTGAAAGAAGTAAGCAGCATACTGTCCATCCAAATCTATAAAAAGAATGAAAATAGTTTCTCCTTACTTCATCATGAGACAGTTGCCTAAGAAAGGGCATCTGGTTGAAAACTTTGTCACTTTGCTTTTGTGTGAACTTATAGTGCGAGTTACATTTTACCAGTCAATTAACTCTACTTCATGCCACTGAACATATTTCAACCTGCATTGGCTGAATAACAGACTGGTTTTGACTATAAGCTGCCAGAAGCAACAGTTGGTGATTTTGTAGATAATGTTATCTCTGATTTTGTAGATTGATTGCATGGTTGTTGAATACCCAAAAAATTAATCTAGCCTAATTGTCTTGAGTTCAATATTATTGTGGTGCAGCACGGTGGCGATCAATGGTATGACTTTGATGATAGCTATGTTCATCCGATCGGCCAGGAGAAGATAAAATCATCTGCTGCATATCTTCTCTTCTACAGAAGGGTCGGAGACTAAGAGGTGAGGATCACATCCTGATGCAATTCCTTCGATTAGGTGTTTTGGTGACAACACCCCATATTCTTTCCACCTTGCAAGTAATTTAGCAGGTGTCATATATTCTTTGTTCCGGGCATGATCTGCTCAAATCCACGCTACCCCGTTATTGACTTCAGTTGAAGGTAGGTTTAAAACTAGCCAGGGCACCAGTCAGGGCTGTAACATAATTGAAAGATGAAAGATCGGGTGGGTGATGATAGTGTTTTATTTTATCTTTCTTTTTGTAAACCTCTTAACCATATGTTGAAGGAAACGTTCAGCGTTTTCTTACCAGTTTTGAGGAACATATACCAGAAACAGCTGAATTTTTAACCCTCAATGGAGATATTGTACAAGTACTGATTTTGATTGAAGAGAGTAAATTCAGATAGTAGAAAAGAGACTATGATGATATGTATCCATGTTTTCTTTTTTCTTAAATTGAAGGGTGACATTAATAGTGCAGATATGAGAAGATAAGATTTAACATAGAAGAGGAGCTTTCCAGAGTTGGAGGTGGACCACTTATCTTTTCCAGATTTGTGCAAAGACTTGAAGATTAAGGTGAGGCTACCCCTGTTGTAGTGCAGTGCAGTACATGACCATTGAACATGAGTTGTGGGCCAACAGAGTGTGGACCATTTCTCTACATGGTCCTGTCTCAATCTTTGCCCAAACACTAATGTGGTTCAAAACCCCTCACCTCACTTTTCTTTAATGTGCTGCTTCTCCTAACTCCAATGTTTGAATTGAATTGACTATCTGTCAACTCACAACAACTTCAGCGTTTAGGCCTTAGCGTTTAGGCTTCAGAAGTTGAGGTTGGAAAAGTCTAACTACAGTCAATTTTAGCGTTTAGGCCTTAGAGGTTGGAGAAGTTCCGGCCATAGTGACGGACCTAGTACGGGGTAGTCCGGTAACTGTCCTCATTAAACTTTTTTAAAATATAGTGTATATATGAATATTTAAAACAAGCTTGAACTTTATCTTTGTAATTTGTTTCCACACAGTTAACACTTGCAATTTATTACACACATATCATTATATAAAATTACTCTAACCTCATTACTTTAGAAACTAAACGTTTATTACTTTTGTATAGCTTTAAATTTTCCCCTATAACAAAAAGTTTCTAGGTCTGTCGTTGGTGACGTTAGATCGTTCAAAAAAATTCGCAACTTCTAACGCTATTTCTAAATGATATTCCGGGTCCGTTTGAGAAATAATTGTTTCAATTAACTGTAGTGTTTTGGATAATTTTGTAATGATTAAGGTCAAAATAGCTATAGCTAATCTTGAAAAACTACCGTTGATAAATTTTTCAAAACTCAAACAGTTACTTGAAAAAGTTGTTGTCAAACACATACTCCATCGATTTCAATGCTGGATCAATCAACTGATTCTTAACTATCCACACCTTTTTTTTTTTTTTTTTGAGAAGCAAGGAAAATATGCATTCAAAAAGAGCTATCCCCTCCGAAGAGGAGAAGAGAGCTCACGGCATAGTACAAATATACAAGAGAATTAGAAATTTAGAAGGGAAAGATGAGAAGAGCAGTAGGGGTAGACAAGATACAGGGGCGAAACAAATGTTTTTATGAACAATTAGCAATTGCCCTAATAGAAAAAATGATCCAATCTCCCCAAGTTAATTTGTTGGTTTTCCAAAGCAATGAGATCCAGAAGAAAGAGAGGTAGTGGATGGTATCGACTGTGTCCGAGCAGGAGATGGACGCACCACCATACACAATGTTGTTTCTATCTTTCCACATACCAAATTGTGATGAATCAGATAGCCAACCAACGTTGTGATTGAAGTTTTGACCATCCAACTTTGTTGACCTTTTGTAGCAGCTCAAGGGTGCTAATGGCCCTTAGAGGCCCGACTTGGCATCACGCGAGAATCCGCTTCCAGACTTCGTCGGCAAAGGGGTACCAAAGAAGGGTGTGTTCCAAGCAGTGATGGAGGTATGTGGGGATTGGGGGTGACAACTGCCACCCCAAAATTTTTATAAATATAGGGGTATATAGCCTAATTTAGGTTACTTAAGATTACATTTTCTATTTTCTATAACTTATACCTAAACATATTATTACTCTATAATCCATTACATAATGAGAATTTGGTCCAAATAAAAAAAAAACATCATCCCAACCTAAACATAAAATCTGATTGCTAAAATACTTTGATTGTGTTATTTTTTAACCGTTTGACAACAAATTGTTGTGGACAACAATATTTTTTTATTAGAGGTAATTCTTATTTTTTTTCGTGTGATTAGTGAACAAAAGATATCACATTTTTTCTTTCAAAAGAAAACATTCAACATTTATAAAATTAAAACTCCACTTAGAAGTAGTCACACTTAAAAAGATAAGGTGCACTAACAAATTGTAAGAAATGAATATTGTCTCTGATTCGTGAATTATGTCAAATTTTCGGGGGCTAAGTGTATTAATTTAGTAAGAAATTGCAAAGAAATTTTGAAGTATGAAGTTTGTGAGAGTAAAAGATAAGTGAAAAAAATCTTATTTGCCTTAATTTTTTTATCTTTTTTTTTTTAAGAGTAAATCCATATGTCTGGGATTTGAAGGAGCATTATATTAGAATTTGATAGCTATTAATATGTACATTTGCGATAATTTATAATTTCAAGTGACTTTTAACGTGTATACAATTTTTTTTTCTCTTGATTAACTCGTTTAAATTTTACTCTTCAAATTAAATTATTGAATGAGAAAAATATTTGCAATTCTCCGCCACCTCTAACATCGAATCATGAGTTCTCCATTGGTTCCAAGGTCTCCATATTAATTGCGCACGTAGGACATCCGAGGTTTGCACGAGGACTCCTCTCTTGGTAAGTTGGAAGAAGGTAGGTAGTCGGTCCGATATCGCACGCCAACAACATATATGAGCACCTTTTTAGGAACCCACGGGCACCAAGAGATCCGGTTTGATGGGCTGTCATGAGGAAGATGCAAGTTTTCTAAAAGTAAAATCTTTGGATTTATCCAAGCTCTAGCGCCAGGTGTCGGGAGCATCTGCATGTAAGGAAACATTACAAAGAAGATTTGTTAGTTTCAGAGCTCCCATAGTTCGCGCCTTCTTGGCTCTCTCCTTCGCGACCAATTCCACTTCCAAGCTCCATCTACCCAGACCCCTCTCTCTACTACTAAACAGTTAATAACTCGCTCGAGACAACCCAATCTAGGAAAAAGAGACTTAACCATCCACACTATAAGAGTTGTTTTGAGATTGCAAATACTGATGGCCGATAGGTCCAAGCTAAGTTGCCAAGGCCCAGATTGGGCCTACCAGACCTAGGCCCAAAAAAGCCCAAATAGAAGCTTAAAGTCACCAACCCATGAAATGAGGTCCATTAAAAACCTCCAAGACCGTACCACCCGGATACACGAGCATACGGATCGAGGACATGCCCTCAGCACGTTACCACTTGATGGACTGCCTCTAGGATACATTTGCCACCTGTCCTCTGACACCAACCGTCTCTTTCCTATCAAAGTATTACGAATGTGTCACTCTATTAGATAAGACTATATAAGCCTACATCACTGCTTCATTCAAGGTAACTATTCACTCTGCCCAAGGTCTAACATATTCTATTTGCTCAATATACTGGCTTAAGCATCGGAGGACTCACGACCGAGCAAAACTCCGGCGCGATCTACAGATTCCATTAATTGTGCAGGGTAATCCACGATACTATAGAAATAGAGCTTAGTGTCGTCAACACCAGAAGGTAGAGGCTCAACAGCATAGTGGTCCCCATCGAAAGAACGCCACTAAATGGCACCGTCTGTGGGAACGACATAGACCCCTAGGATGACGCTAACCGTCAGAAGTTGGTAGGGGATCCCCGTTCCCGCGTAACACTACCAGAAGGTGAGAACTCCCTCACTGAAGGTTCAGATCCGGAATATACCAGGAGCACGGCCAATGGGAGATCCGCTGGTCCAACCAATGAAGGAACTAGTCTCAGAGCATCTTCGAGCTTGGACATGAGCAACTTCATGCAGGTATCGGATCTACCGGATCTAACTCTGATCAGAACTATCAGAATGGTTTTGGCTTAAGAAAGGCAGAGCCGACGACGAAGGATGGGACATTCCCGAAATAAGACTATCATCTCAAACTCGAACAACAGTCCTGATGTGGAAATATCCCGAACTCCCGGTGTGGAACTCATTGACCAATGCTACGCGAGAGGAAGGGAGATTCAAAGATCCCGATCACCCAGGATTCGAAGGACTTGGGACCAATCCCCGAGACCCGAACGTCTGGTCAGGGAAGATCCAAGGGACGAAGTCATTAGACAAATGATGCGGAGGCTGAAGGAAGTAGAGAGAGTCGAGAAGGACATCAGAAGTAAGTTCCTGGGGGTCCTCAAATGAAAAAGGACCATTCACTCGCCAAATTCAGGAAAGCCCAATGCCGAGGGTTTTTTGCCTCCCACATCCGTTGGAGATTTATCACGCTACGAGGGACCCGGACGCGTTCATCAAAAAATACAAGAGATCTATGGAACTGAAAGGAGCGGATGAAGCCGCCCTATGCAAATGTCTCGAAGTAGCCCTCGGAGGACTGGCCTCGAGCTGGTATAATGCCTTACCATCGGATTCAATTTCTTCCTTTGGAGAACTCGGTACAAAAGTTACTACCCATTTCATCGAGAGCAAGCGATCAGCAAAGCGGACCATCCAGATGTTCAACATCAAACAAAAGTCAAACGAAAGCATTCAGGAGTTCGTTGAAAGGTTCAACAGAGAAGCAGTCCATCCATCAGACTTAACAAATAATATTCGTATCATGGCTTTCATCAAAGCTCTGCTTCCCAACTCCAGACTAGCATATGAGTTGTCCAGGAAAAACCATTTCTCGGTCGAAGAGATGTATTCGGTGACTCATGAACATATGATAGCTCAGGAGTTGTTGTCTCAAAGGGAAGTAAAAACCGAAGTCAGAGAGACTCGAGAGCACAGGGCAGAGGATCAAAGAATAAATCCCAGGGGTTCAGGAAACTCATATCACTGACCCCCCCCCCCTCAATACATCTCGGACCACTGTTCTGGCCGCACTCAAAAAAGAAGGAAACGTAAGTTGGCCGAGGGCAATTCCAGAAGGAGCCAAGCGCAATGAGGCAAAGTACTGTCAGTTCCATCGGGAGAACGGACACGACACCGAGCAATGTTATCAATTGAAAAGATACATTGAACACCTAATCAAGAAAGGCTCTCTTGCACAATACCTGAAAATACCCTCGGGTTAAGGAGAGAGGTGGGCCCGAGGGAAAGAAAAAAATGACAACGAAGGGTCTGATTCAGACAAAAGGGGGAAAAGGAAGTCCCTAAAAAGTATGATAAATGAAGTTTGGTGGTAGAATAAAATTCAAAGCATGTTGAAAATTTATTGTGATGCTTGAATATTGTTCTTGGGTATATTTGGAGCAAGTTTAATACTTGGAGTATGTTGAAAATCATTTTGGAAGATGGTTTTTCAAATAGGGCCGAAAATACATGTTGATATTTTATGTGTATTTTTGTTGAGAAAAATTATGGTGAAAGTGTTTTAGTGATGTTGAGGAACTCCTAAAACTATGGTTGAAATTTGGAGAAGAAATATTGAAGTTTGATTAGTGTTTGAGATTAAACCCTAATTAGGGTTAAGAAATGGAAAAGATGGTTAAATCTTGTTATTTGATGGATTTGAAGCATGTTTGTTCTTGGAAGTTTGTTAAAATAATTATTGATGAAGAAATAAGGGGCTGGCCGAAATTGTTGAGCATGTTTATGATGATGAATATTGGAAATATTGATAAAAATCATGTTGTATGCTTATACTTGGAGGATATAAAACATAATGGTCAAAGTGGAAGTTGAAAAATAAATTTGGTCGAAATTTTGAGCTAAGGCCGAAACTCATTGGCTAATTTTAAATATTATTTTATTGATTAAATCATGAAATAAACTTGAACTAAGTATATTTGTAACTTTGGGAAAGTTTGGTAAAAAACTGTTAAGGAAAATAATTTTTTGGAAAGTATTTGGGTGAAAGTGATAAAGTTTGGTGAAATTAAGTTAAGTATGAAATTTGGTAAAGTTTGGGTCACTTTTGCAATTAATTGAACACTATTGGGCTTTTTGTGGAATTTGGGCCCAAGTGTGAAATTTTAGGAAATATGGATAAGTATGGACTAATTGTGCAATTATGGATAAAAGAGGTGAATATAATCTTCTTTATGTTAAAGTGAAAAATTAGTAGCATTTAAAGTAAGTTTGGACACTTCATGCTAAATTGAATAAAATTGCACATTATGTCAAAGTATAATTGTTTGCATGAGAATAATCATTAATAATGATTAAATGGAGCCTAAGTGGTAATTGGATAAAATTACAAGTTGATTAGTCACTTTTAAGCTTAGGTTGACCAAATGGTCTAAAGGTTGACTTTAGTCAATATATAAAATTGTATAAGTAACGTTTAAATTTACTAAGTTTAAATCCTTACATAGTTTGGTAATTCTCTAGAGTAAAGAGTTGTTGGAAAAGTGTTGCTCGGGAACGTCGCACAGAGTTATTATCATCATTTAGGTAAGAAGCTTAATTCTCTTAATATGCGTTGTAGTTTACTCAATGCATATTAGGTCAATTAAGGGTTTGTACTCGGGTCGATGGTGGGGCCCAGTGACTCTCGGGGCTAGTTCTATGGTAAGGTTTTACACGTGTAGATTTTGGTTTTCTTTTAAGCTCGGAGAGCACTGCTCCTCTGATCACGATGATCATGAGACGTATTGAAAGATATACATAGATATGTGGTCAAAGTGAGACCATGTGGAAGGTTCTTTGTTACAGTCACTTCGGACGCATTTATTTTGGATATGTATCTTCCTGAGTTAATTAATTTAATTCTCGGTAACCTTGTAATTATCAGTAAATTAGACTGTGATTAATAAAATTCCATATCTCAGGATCATATTTTAACTCGATTCAACGAGATTTAAGTGTTTTAAGATGTTCTGAGAGGTTCGAGACATTTTAACAATTTGCGGTTTCAGAGGACAAAATGGTCGTTACGGAAAATTGGATGAAAACGCCCATTAATCCAAATCAAATATGAAAATTAGCCTTTTTAGGGTTAGCCTACACTATCTAAGCATTAACTACCCTAAAAAGCAATTCCTTAAATTACTCCCATGGTTCCCTACCCTAAAAACCCTATCTAATAAACAATTAATCTAAAATCACACTACCCTCCCCTCTCTCCTTCCTAACTCGGCCCTCTCTCTCTACCATTCCCATTCACTTCATTCTAACTAGCTTTTGCAAACACTTGAGCAAAGAAACTCTCTCATCTACAGCTTGTTCAAACCTTCACATGAAGCCGAAAGGACATCATAACCTAGGGTTTGCAAATCTATTTATAAATTTAAGTTAACTTACATGTTAGAGGTTACAGCTACGTCTGGTTCATTTTATTCCTCTTCCTCTTCCGATGAGCTGTGAGCTTCAGTTACAGGATCTTCATGGCTCCTCTTCGTTCTCATTTCTCTGAAGTATCACAGGACGTTGTTTTGAGAAGAAACTCATACAGTAACTATCTATAGGAATTTTGAAGAAATCGGAGTGAGAATTTGTGCTTACCGTTGCTGATCAGTCGTGCGATCAGAGTCAATTGCCGTCTCCTTTTCATTTTGCAGTTCGTCGTTCGCGCTCTCCATTTCTGGAGATGTAGCTTTTTCTTTGAGTCTAGATTCTGAAGTAGTCTGATCTTGCTGCTCTAATTCTATTGCAGCAGGAATTACAGAGGATTGAGATGCTCTGGACATTTTGAAATCCTAGGGTACTGAACTAGATTCGAAGTTTTCAGTTAGACTACTGCACTAGAGATTGAGCTGTTGAAGAAAATGAAGAAGCTCTGAGAGATTTAGAGACGTTGGAGAGAGAGAATTTTGAGTGATGTGAGTTATGGGAGGGAGATCGTGGTGAAGGTGGCTTTCGGCAGGAGGGGAATTTGAATCAAATTATGACGATTTTGATTTGAAATGTGGACACGTGGTCATTCGTTACAGGTTTTGCACCAGAAATAGTGCCACGTGGCATTCCAACTTAAAGTCAACATTAATTTTGGGTCAGGTGGACATCATTTGGGTAGTGAGCATCATTTAGTAGATGGAAGCACATCACATTTCAAACTGAGAGCATCATTTGGTTTTTTCACCATGTTATCTTTTCCGATAATGGAGTGCATCATTTCACTAAAAGGGGGGACACTATTTTTACATGAGAGCATCATAATTGAACAGGGACAAGTTGGAGAATGATGTTATCCTTATTAGTGCATTATGATGTTAGTTGAGAGGATCACATTGCTACGATAAATGCATCATTGTGATAAAAAAAAGGGTAATTGTCAAAAACCCCCCTGAGGTTTAGTATAATCTCCAGTTTGCCCCCTGCATTTTCGAAATCTTACAAAAACCCCCATGAGGTATGTGAAAATTATCAAAAAAACCCCTAAGATTAACTTCCGTTAAATATCTGTTAAATTTTTAGGTATAATTACAAAAAATGAACCCTAAATAATTATAACCCTAACCACCTAATAATTACAAACTTAAAAAACTTACCTCAAGTTTT
>JBBYHH010251020.1:0-12996 GCA_038382905.1 Daphne laureola
GACACAGATCTTGTTAAGCCTTTAAATATTTCAGCCATCAGTTATCTAAGTGGTTTTCAAGATTTTAATTCTTATCTTTCAACAAGGTCTTTTACTCCTTACCGCTCTATCCGTCGAGTGTTACTGAGAAAACGCGACTTGGGTGATAAACAAATAAAAATTTTAGACCACTATTGAAAATCGGTAGGCTTAGAAAGATTTAAAAACTTTTTAAAGTTCAGGGGTCGAAGTGACAGAAGTTGAAAAGTTTGGGGAGCAGGGAAGAATAGGAAATAATCCTTTTAGGACTGGCTTGGTGGATTGGTTAACGTTCTAGGACCGGAACAGGTCACGAAACTTAAAAGTAGGACTATTATGAGATGAAAAGTTATTCTGGGACTGGAATAGGTCATAAAGTTAAAACTGGAACTGTGGACGGATTTTACCCTCAAATAATGTAAATGCATTAATTGATTTTCAGATAACTTCGATTAATATTGTTATGAGACACTCCAATTACGCTCACATCCCAAAGAACTACAAGTAAGACTTAGAATCCTTATTGCAATTTTCTGTAAAGCAGGAGTAAAAGATCCATATGCACACCACCAATAAGCTGTTTAGCAAATTAAAAATAATAATATAGAAGTTTACACAAAAAAAGTACATGTAAATCAATTAAAAATACATGGTGCCTTCTTTTCCCTATGTCGGATTGTCATGTTAGATCCAAACAACACATCTGCTCTCTTGTACTTACTCACCTCATGTGAGATCTCATCTTAAATGTCAGGATTTGGAACTAATTTCTCTAAGCACGCATAAAACTCAGTCATCACCTCTTCATCAGCCTCGATTGCAGCTGACTTTTTATAGTAGTATTCTGGATTAAGAAAGTAAGCAGCGGCATGTAATGGACGATGTAACTGACACTGCTATCTCTTATCAATTATTTCATAGATTTCTTGGTACTTATCTTCTCGCCCGTTGAAATGTCATGCAGTTCTCTCTTTAGCACGGTCCATTGCCTCATAGATGTATCCCATTGCTGGCCTTTTCTCACCATCTACTAATCGCAGCACATCAAGTAGAGGAATTGTTGCTTTCAGAATATAAATCACATGATTCCAAAACGAAGGCATCAAGATTGTCTTCCAAATCTTTTTCCCTCAATGCTTTTTTGCCCATTTGCTAGTTGACCATTCTGTTGAAGCAAACATTTTCATCAAATTTGATTTTTGTTCATGGATATTTTGAAGTGTCTGTACAGAAGTAGCAAATCTCGTCTTAATTGGCTGAATCAAATTCTTGTTTTCTGTAAACTTTCTCAACAAGTTGACCAACCCAATCCTTTGATAAATGTAACCAGATATATCTATTGCCCTTCTGATTGTAGTGGCTATGGTTGGAATCTTCCCAACATCAGATCAAGACAATGGGCAGCACATGGTGTCCAATAGATATATTTGAACTAAGACGATGTTTTGCAAACCGACATATTTTGAACTAAGACGATGTTTTGCAGATCAAGATTTGAACTAAGACGATGTTTTGCAAACCGACATATTTCACAATCTAACGAAGACACCTTACTAAATTGTGGACAAAGCTTGTTAAGCGAAGGGAGAGATGGATGACCTAACGGCAATGAGCCTCAAAAGGGGAAGTGACACTTGAGCAGACAATAGAAGTCGGTAGAGGTGTGTCAAGAATGTAGAGGCCTCCAGAGACATGTCTTTTATCAATAATCTTCTTCGTCATAAGATCCTGAAATAAACAATGATCAGGAAAAAATGAGACTACAACAATTGAGGTTACGAGTGAGTTGCATGACAGAGAGTAAATTAAAAGATAAATTGGGTAAGTGTAACACAAAGGATAAAGGGAGCAAAGGAGTAGGATTGATAGTGTGAGATCCACGAACACAAGATGGCGATCCATCAGCTAAAGTAACGGTAAGAGTAGAGGCATGTGACTGAAAGGTAGGAAAGAGCTGAGAATTACCTGTCATGATCTGTGGCAGCATTATCAATGACCCATTTGAAGGATGAGTAAAGAAGACATGCATTGGATTTACCTGAGTTAGCACAAGAGATGATGAAGGCTTTAGAGATTCCTGTGAGAACTTGGCAAAAACTCATCGGCAGAAATAAGGATTGATTTATCAAAGGAATCATTAGTGGATGCTACGTTGGCCAAGTGTTTGTGCTGGTTCTTGTACTGAAGCTTTTTGTAGGTGAACTTCGGATGACCTAGCTTTTTACAATAGTTGCACCCAATCTCTCCAGAATCTGACGTCTGAGGTTCAAATCCTTGTTGGCCACCGCCTTTGTTTCCACTATGATTAGGTGATCTCCTAAGAGCATATTTATTGTTTCGCCAGACCAAAGCCACTAAAATGAACCGGTGGTGAGGGACTTTTTGTGCAGAAAACATGAGTAAAGACATCTTGTAAAGAGGAAATCTCAGAACTCGAGAGAATCTGCAACTTAGCAGATTCAAAGTCAGCAGAAAGGCCAGCAAGAAAACTCATGACAACCATCTGCTTCTGCTATTGTTGTTGAACTTTTACATCAGGGTTAAAAGCCAGCAACATGCTAGAGACTGATCTTGAATGCCATAAAATCATTGATAAGTTACTTATCTTGTTTTTCAACAGGTTAAAAGGCTTTGCAAACCTCATACATGCGAATTTGAAGGAACAAGCGAGCATCTTCTCTAAGCCATGTTAGGTCATCTTTCTGTTTTGAATCAGCTTTAAAAGGATCATCAGTCAAATGAGTAACCTTGTCAATACTCAGATACAGATGAATTGTCTTACTCCCATCCGAAAAATTGGAACCATTGAGCTTATGGTCAGTAATTTTAGCATCACTGGCACCACATCATTGACAGTAGAAGGTTTGGGCTTAGCCATAATGACGGAGAAAATATTATACGCCGGTTGGACAGAACTGTGGCGGCGGAGAACGGGGGCATGTGCACCTCACGCGTGGCTTCTACAGGGCAGGGACTTTGACGAACAGAAGATCGGTAGCTGGGCTTCCTCACTGGACAGACGGTGAGAACAAATTGGGACTCCAATTAGGGTTTCCGAAATGGAACCTTAATGTGTTTATCAACCCAATATTGAAACAGAACCCTAATTCTAATTCCGAATTGCTACCCCAATTTCGAATTGCTCTGATACCATGTTACTCGAGAGAGAGAAGAGATACAATTGAATTCTATAGTTGATTGAGAAAAGAGGTACATTTATATATACACAACTGGGAGACTATCTAAGGAAATTGTATATTCTGTCGAAGGAAACTATACCTCTAAAATTACGTTAATTGATTTACAACTAACACTGATTGATTTACAGCTAATACCCTTTAAGTGATTCCATGGCAAAGTCTAGCTTTTCAAGCTCAAGGAATTGTTTGGATTGAAAGTATGTTTCCAAGTTTTCCTCCCATTGCCAAAATTCATATTGGCAATATTCTCCAAATACGCCAAAACCATGGAATTTCAAATTTTGGACCTCTATTTTCTGCACAAGTAAACAATAAAATCAAGGTTCACCACTCTCCCTAAGTTTTGCACGCACCCTTGTGTTTGGACTCAACTTTTGGCTTCTAACTTGATGTTCACTCAAGCCTTTTTCCACTCAATCTCTCGAGTCTAGATCCTCTCCTACATTTTACTCCACTCAATTCTACACTCTCCAAAACTTCACACTGTTACTATCGTAAAAACAACACCGTCAGAGCTGGACTGTAATTTATTCTTCACCCTCTTGGTTGTATTGTTTTTGAAAAAAAAAAAAATGACTGTTCTGCCAAAACATTACACAGTGTTGACACTGTTATAGATTAAAATGGACAACTTGTTCTCTTCAAGCTCCACGTAAGTTATCAATTCTTTTTCTTGTCCTTTAAACAAATTTGTCTTGTTTTCTTCAAGCACCCCATTTTTTTTTTTTTTTTTTTGCATTTAAACAAATACCAACTTAAAAGATAATGCAAAGAACTTTGCATAATTAGAATTGGTGCAATGGGACATTCACTCAAGGTAGAAGGCTGACCTAGTAAAAAAAAAAATGAAAAGAATTACAAATGGACCGGGTTAATTTGGCACAATTCAAGAAAGCCCGGAACTTGCAGTTGCAGACTTGCAATCTTGGATCGTCGCCGGAGTCTAGAACGGTCGAGCGAGCTCCAGCACCGGCTCAGGCAGCACTTTTCCAGCTATCTACCTTTCAAAATTGAGACGGTGTGTAAGAGCAGGGTGCCGGCCATTGGGATCGAAGGGGATGAACGGAAAAAAAATGCAGCATCCAGATGCTAGAGTAAAACGGAAGAGATAGTGTTTCTAACGGAGTAAAATGTGGTAAAAGTAAAAGGTTAATTGAAGACTAGGAGTCAGTTTTCAATTGGTGTAGGATTGAGTGGGGGAGATAAATGTAGGAGAGGATATGGACTCCAATCTCTCTGCCAAGTTGTCACAATATCCTTCTCAACATTTTGATGCCTTGAACCTTGAGGAACCACCTTGAATTTCAAGAAAGCTGTTCTAAAACGTCCCTTGACAACCCTTTGCAAGAAAATGCTAGTTTCTTGAAAAGTAGATTTTTGGTTGAAAATGGTGGTTGGAGGTTGAAATGAAGTTGGGTAGGGAGATTAGTGGCTTTTTGGGGTCCAAAAATAACTTTTGCAAAAATTCAGCACTTAGATCGGATCAAACAGCCTTCTTCACATGAATTTGCTTTTTCACATGAATTTGTTATGAACACGCATGAACTTCATGAACACTCAACTTGTTCCTTCTTCTTTTTCCTTCTACTTTCAATCAAAACTCAAACACACTTTCTGTTTTCTTTTCAATAAACAACCAACAATCATACAACTCTTTTCTCATGAAAATGTGGGCAACAAACAGTGATGAACACGGAAATTCGTTTCTTCAAGAACATGAAAACATCAATAATCCATCATAAATAGGGGTTAAAACAACATTTCGGGCATGGCTAAACATGGATAGAAATCGATGCAAACAGGGACAGACGCGAAAACTTTCTTCAAGTCGGAAAAATGGCAGAAAAGGGTTTTACCTTGAAGAACCAATAAAAACATGCCTCCCACAAGCGATCTAGTTGTGATACCACTTTGATAAGACCCTCCAATGGTGGGATAGATCTTGAGCTGCGCGGGATCTAGCTTGAAGGAGGCAACAAGGGGGATGGTAGACGTGAACACCAAGCACCTCACAACTTTGGTGGGTTGAGCAACACTTGGTAAGATGCTCAGGTAGAGATGGTTCTAACACCTCCTTCTAACGATGTGGAAGGGAATCTTAGAAATGATTCTTAGCCTCCAAGAATGGCGTCCAAGGGCTGGGAATGGAGAGGATAGAATGCGAACCTAGTATGGAGATAAAACTCAAAGCAATTCTGCATAAAAGGTTCTACTGATACATCTAAGAGTCTGGGTATTTAAAACGATCCTAGCCTGCCCTAAATCTGAGACAGTTTCCTGGAAAGTTCCTAGGGAGCTTACACAAGCAAAGCATGTGAAGCTTAAAGCTTAAGCTAGCTAAACTGTACTTAGCCACAAAAATGGCTTTAATCACAATCTTAAAGTAAGTAGCTAGCTAATAAAGTTCTAAGGGGGCCAAACATGCCCAAAACCCTTTAGTAAATCCAAAAGTATGGTTGGAATTAGCTGGAGACGCCTAGACGTGAAAAAATCCCGTGACTCTTTAGAGGGGTGCACCGGCGCGGATGTGTGAGCGCGCCTGTGTGCGCTATGGCGCGCATGCCCTGGAGCTTCTTCTTTGTGCAGACCTCTTGTGCGCATCACCTAGAGGGAATGTGGCCATGCGTGCTATCTATGTGCGGAGGTGCTATGGGCGCGTGCCCAACGTCCATGTACTAGAGCCAAGTGCGCATCCCATGCGCGGATGTGCCTTGCGCTTAAGGTTGGCGCGCATTCCATGCATGCATATGCGCGGATACACGCGCATGCCGGCTCTTGGAGAACTTCCTTGCTGTGTTTTGGCCTCCCAATTACTTGATCCTTAAGTATGCCCTTCAAGGGTCTCAGATCCTTATCAGTTGTATCAAGCAACCGGAAGCCAAATGGGCTTCGTGGGCACAACGAAATGTTTTATTCCCTTAATTTCCCATTTAGCTATATAAGTTCACATGCTATACAATTAAGTCCCAAATTTCTTATTACCACAGTCCACAAAAGTTTAACTCTAATTCTGAGTTGTCTACACAACTTTATGCTTTCATCTTTTAATTTACATAGTAGTTACTTCATTAAAGCTCACTCGTTACCCTTAGTGCACTTTGCGCTTATA
This sequence comes from Daphne laureola, assembly GCA_038382905.1. NCBI lineage: Eukaryota > Viridiplantae > Streptophyta > Magnoliopsida > Malvales > Thymelaeaceae > Daphne > Daphne laureola. The sequence continues at coordinate 6,328 of JBBYHH010251020.1, forward strand.
AAAGCTTAGTACGGAGAAATATTTTTAGTCGGTTGATTGAGCCTTAATTTTCAATTGTTATGGTTGCAGATATTAATATGCCTCTTAAGTTTGCTTGGTCAGAGATATCTTCCTCGAAAGCAATTTTTTGAATAATCTTGACAAATATATAGAAATTGTATGGTCCATTTAATCAGTGATTCATTTTGAGAGGAAACAGTTTATGCTGAATTGAAGGGGGACATTAAAGCTTCTTTGTAATGCAAGTTTGGGATTTTGGCTATACAACCTGACGAGGACTTCGAAGATGAATCCTCTCCAGCAGAAATTTGCTTTTAGGATGACTGTTCTTCACTTTAGGGGTTGAAGTATCATCTATATAAGATCTGGAAAGATAATCTGAATGCTTCTCTAAAGTTTTCCCGTCACATTTGTTCTTTTTGTTTAACAGTATTTAATCTATGATTTTTTTCATGAATGTTTAGATATTTAAAGTTAAATAATTCATATGCATATCATAATTTGAAATCTAAGTTTTTTATATATACATTTTTTATGAGTTTATTTCACTATATATCTTTGTAACTATTTGAGTCAAATATTGAACCTTGAAATATGAAAGTCAAGTGACAATCTTTTTGCCAACAAGGGAGTATTCAAATTAAACTATTGCGATTTTTTTTTTCTTCTTTGGGACTGGCTGCTAGATTTACACTACCATACAAAGATCTCCAGATTTACAGAGACCTGAGATGGTAGCTGTCAATGCAGATTTTCTGTTTGTTATCTATTGTATTTCACCATGTTTCGTGATTTATCATCCTATGTTTGTGGCCTTATTGGAGTTTTAATTTTTTATTATTTCTTTTTATTGGTAAGGAAGTAGGTCATAAGCTAGAAGAGCAGAAAGATGAGTGTCTCTCTCAACTGAAGGAGAATGAAATGTAAGATGATGTACATTTCTGTTGACATCTTCTAAATTTCTTACTGTCTATGGTGTGACTGTACATGAACTTGCATGGGTACTTGAGTGTAAGACTGACATGCTTTGTTAGGTTGGACACTTGGACTTCATTATGTTAAATTGTATTTGATGCCAAGTATAAGTTGATTTGCTTATGTTTATTTTTCCCTTGTAGATAAAATTTCTTGTAGTATTTCCCTAACTTTTTTCATCTTTTTTTTTTTTTTCAGTTCTAGGATTAGGTTTTTAATATACTATCTAAAGCTCTATATCAGTATGTAACTCCGTCAATACTATCTAAGAAATTAGAACGGACACACCTTTGGACTCCGCTGCCGCCATCGCCGTCACCTGCTGCCCACCACCCTCCCCAGAGCCTCCCGTCACCCAGATCGGCACTACCAGAACTGCCTCACCTGACTGGTCGCATCCCCAGATCTGGTTCATCACGAGGTCAGATCTGTGAGACGAGGCGGGGCAAGGCGGTGGAGGGCAGCGCGAGGTGGGCTGAGGCTGGTGAAGGCAGGGTGGCGGGGGCAGGGTGGTGCAGGCCAAGGCAGGGTGGGGCTGGGCTGGGCTGTGTGGGGCGGAGGTGCTGGAGGAAGGAGGCTGGCCGGGGAATGGTGGGTCGAGGCGGTGCTGCTGTGGGTGGTTAGGGCGAGACAGATCTGGTCGTTGGGCAGGGGAGATGATTAATTTGTAGACTTCTAAACGTTTAGGGTTAATCTGTTCGTTTTTTTTAATGATTTTGGGTTACATTGATGATTAGATATAGACATTTATGTAAATGTTTCTGCTGTAAACATAATTTTAACAGAAAATGTAACGGACTGGTCACACTTGGACAAAAATGTAAGTTAAGGGATTTAAGTCGGGACAAATTCTAGGATCCGGTTAGGACGACGGTTGATCGACAGTGGAGTTTACTCATTTGCATTTATTGAGTTTTTGCCTCTAGGTTAAGGAATAAACTAAAGCAGCTTGCTGACCAGTATGCACTCTCAGAACAACAATATGGCCAAAAGGTTTTTGCCTTGCGTTCTCTTTTTTTTTTTTCCCTCATGTTCTACTATCTTGTAGCTTGTTCAGCGCAATGAACCATCTTATACTGGAAAGTGTTTCTATGCAGTTAAAGCAGAAAACTCTCGAGCTACAACTTTCTGATCTGAGAATTAAGCAGTATGAGGAGAAATTAATTCAAGAGCAGGCGCAGATGAAAGTATATGCAGAGCAAGTGGCACAGCTGTTGGCTACCGAGAAGACTTTGCGGTCGCAGCTGACAGCTGATGGAGAAAAGTTCCAGCAATTTCAGGTGAAATTCATTATAAATCCGTTCACCTTTTCTATTGTAGTAGCAGCCAGTATATAAAGAAGAATCAAGTTTCACATAATCTACAGATAAATTAAAGTGTAGAATTTTTTTGGGACAGAGGGAGTATTAGTTGGTGTAACAAAATTCAGATATCTTTCTTGCTTTATAAATGTAGCTAAAACGGAGGTTCTGTTTATTTCTCTTTTTGCAAGTAGCAATAAATGAAATTAATATTCTTATTTATCCATTATATGATCTGCTGGGTGAATTTGTGGCTTTTGATTCTTGGATAATCGCCTTTGGGAGAAAGGGTAAAATTGCCTCAACCTTTCAGAATTTTCAAATTTTCCACCAACCTTTTTCGGGGGTTAAATTGCCATCAACTTTCCATCCGCACCTCAGCTTTGATAAATACCCAATTTCAAACGAGTCAGACAACCCTGATTCACACAGCCATTCCACGTAGATAAAAACTAATGGCTCCATTAAGCGACGTATGCCAATCATCCTCTTTAGTCACAATTTTACCCTTGAAAGAAAGGTTGATGGCAATTTAATCCCCAATCATCCTCTTTAGTGACAAGGTTTCTTTTGCCACGCTTTGCAGCGAGTGTAAATTGCAAAATTTATAAGGATTTAATAAAATTGTAACATCAAGCAAAATATGATCATAGATGACACTATAATTTCATGAAATAAATAAGAATGTAAACAATGATGACATGTAAAAAGCAACATTAGACCTAAATTTTTGCCATCTAACTATAAATTTAAAATTTGGTAAATCAATGTGCAAAAGGGTGAGAAATAAAAGTTAAATGCGAGAGTTAGTTTTTTCAACAATTCAAATAAGGGTAACAATTGTAACAAATTAGGATGAGTTCGCATAATTGATGTATACTTTTCATCCAAAGTGATTTCAGTAATTGTTTAAAATTATAATTGGTCATAAATCAGAAAGTTATACTCTTGAACAAACTGATAAAAAATGTATAAGAAATAACAAAGTGACATAAATTATAGTGGGGTGCCACACCCCATTAGTGTACCAATATTTATCTATAGTAACAACTCCCATAAATGTGTAAATGTATATACAATACAACCTACATTCAAAGAATAAAATAGGATAATATCATATAAACAAAAAACTATAGGGGTAAATGTGTAAGAAGAAGAAAATTTGAAGTTAAAAGCATATTTAAATGTATATATAACACCACCCTACATCCAAAGAATAAAATAGGATTATGTCATATAAAGGAAAAACTGTAGGTGTCAATGTGAAAGAAGAAGAAAAGTTGAAGTTAAAAGCATGTTTATTCTATTTAATAAACCAAAAGCTAAAAAAGTAAAGAAAAGAAAGATGAAGTGGCCCAACACTCTTGGTTGGGCACTATTCATCTACAGTACATTTTCCCTAAATACTCCTTCCTTAAAAAATTGTATCATTTGATTTTGCTGTTTCAATGTTCAATATTTGACTCAATTTTTAATAAAGTTAAACAGTGTAAAACAATTAAGAAAAAATATATTTAGCAAATTTGGATATCAAATAATGGTTTTCAAATGAAATTTCTAGTTTTTAATATCCAAAAATACATGAAAATAAATCATAGATTAAATACAGTGAAACTGTTAAAACAAATGATACAATCTTTTGAGGATGGAGGGAGATAGAAGTATACTAATCATGTGAAGCCATATAATAGCCTAACCATGTAGGTAATCCCTGAAGTCAGAAGCTTTCGGTTTTCTTTTGCAGGATGCATTGTTAAAGAGCAATGAGGTGTTCGAAACGTTTAAGCAAGAGACTGAGAAGGTTCAGACCCTGTAATTTTTCTTCATCTTGATAGTACTTTCTGGCTACTTTGTTAACCTATTTTTCATTCACTTAAGATGGCTAGATCAATCAAGGAACTTAAGAAGGAGAATCTATTCCTGAAGAGAAAATGTGAGAAATCAGATTTCACGCTTATAGAACTTGTTGAAGAGGTATGATCGTATGACCAATGTTATTGCTTGCCTCATTTTCCTTATCATAATCTGTTTTTATTAGAACTTGTTTTTATCAGCGCGAGCGGATGAAGAAACAATTGGAGAAAACAAAGAAGCAGAAGGAGAAGCTTGAATCCTTGTGTCGATCACTTCAAGCAGAGCGGAAGCGGGGTACAGTGACCAGCAACGTCTCTGATACTGATTCAGTCACGGTTGGGTGACTGGTTTTGCATTCATACTGATTCTGTATGAATGCTGTAAATGAATGCTGTAATGCAGCTTGGTTTGAAGAGCTTAAAAATATTCAAGCATACTCTATATTCATACTTTTGAACCATCAGAAGTCGGAGGTGTTTGATCTGAGAGAATGTCGTTGGTCTTATGTGCTTCGGAGCTGCTTCTTGCTGTTGCAGGATGCTGCTAGAGCATTATGATGCACATATCTTGACCAAGATTGGTATAAAAATAGATCGTGGTGCGGACTGGAGATGGGAGTTATGGTGGTATTGTTAAAGACCCTTAATTAAAAAACAAAATCCTCCGTGTGGCCCGGTAATTTATTTTTCCTAATTATATTTTATTTTAGGGAAAATTGCGTGGTCCCTGTACATTGCTCACTCAAACTAGTTAGTCCCTCACCTTTTGAAAAATAAATTAGTTGATCTTGTTTGACCGCACTTGGTTACGTGTTTGTGCTCAAACGACATGGAAATCTGAGATGGATCAGATCAGATTCTGTATTGTGAAGCGCGCGATTCTGTTTTGAACCAGCATTGCTTAGACTACTCTATCCCTAAATGACTGGAGTTCGACAAACCCTCGCAGCTGGCCGTTCTTCATAAAGCCCGGTCGGTTGTCACGTGATTTCACTCTGTAGCTGTTTGTCAAACTTAGACTACTCTATCCGTAAATATTTGAAATGTTTTCTTTTCATTATTTAATTTATAATTTTATTTGTTTAACATTCTGAGGTATATATATATATATTTATATTCTCTCCGTTCCATGAAGATTGTTTCATTTCATTTACTGTTTCAAGTTGCAGTGTTTGATTTAAAATTTAACTACGATAAACAGTAGAAAAAAATAAAATAAAAATATATCTAGAAAGTTTAGATTGGAAATTATAAGAAACATATGGATAATTTAACTTTACATGTCTATAAATTTATAAAAATAAATTATAGATTAAATACTGTGAAAACAGTAAAGAAAATGAACAATCTTCGTGGGACGGAGGGAGTATATAGTAATTTGATACTCCCTTTGTCTCTTTTCTATAGTAATATTTGATTTTAGACATCAATTTGAATTCAATTTATCTATATTAATTTGATGTATATGTTTTTTTAAAAAAAAATGTTTAGAAACTAAACACATTAAATTATTTTATGTGCCTGAAAACTTTAAATTTATATTTATAAGTGTAAAAGAAATAAAATCATAAATTATATATTGAAAAATAAATGTTGCAATAAAAAGCGGACGGAGGTATTATATCTTTTATATGAGCAAATCTTTTAGAGATTTGGTAAATTAAAAAATAATATATTTAAATTGAAGTCAAATAAATATGAAAGTCAAATATTTGAAAAATTTATTTGAAAAATTTAGGAACAAATGGAATATTTCCAAAATCAGATGTGTTGTCAGGTAAATTATTGTTGTTCCAAAATTTGGCCACAACAAATTAACAAGCGTGACATCCTACTTTTGTTATGAAGTCTCCCTTCATTTTCAATTTAATGGTTCATTGATTCAATGTTTGATTTAAATTTTTAAAAAGATATTGAAGGAATAAAACCTTCAAAAGATATATTTAGTATTGCAAATTAAGAAACTTCCTCCATCCTTTTTTAGTAGTTATATTTCTTTTTTAGTATTTAATTTACGTATTATTTTCTTCTATATTTTGATATATAAAGTTAAGTAACATATATACATTAGATAAATCAATGTGTTTAGTTTCTAAAAATATTTTTTTTAATTTTTTTGAGAAACTCCTTCCTATTAAAAAATTGAATCAAAGTTAAAAAATTAAACGTAATCATTAAATAGAGATGGAGGGAGTACAATTGAATAATTTAATTTTAAATATCTAAATATTCGTAAAAAAAAGTTATAGATTAAATACCTCACTAGTAGTAGTAGTAATAGTAGTAATACGGGTAAAGTGCACCGTTAGTCCCGTAACTTTACTAAATGTCATATTTGGATCATATTTTAAGAATTTGTTCTTCTAGAGTTCCTTAACTTCATATTTTGTTCCATTTAGGTTCTTTACCGTTAACTAACGGAATTTTATGAAAAATGATTTTTTTAGCCACCTAAACTTTGTCTTTTATACTATTTGCACTCTAAACTTAGATATATGAGTTTTTAATAAGGGTAAAATGCACCGGTAGTCCTGTAACTT
>JBBYHH010251131.1:0-12992 GCA_038382905.1 Daphne laureola
ATTAATTTCGTGCATTCAGATATTAATTTTGTACATTCAGATTAGTGCTTTAGTTATTAATTTTGTACATTCAGACCATTTTTCGTATATTTTATTACTATTTATTGAGTCAAGTGTCTCACACACTTCCCACTAAGAATTAATTGATAGCAGAGACTTTTTAGTTTGACACGTTTCCACTTAAATTAAATGCAGAGTCCATCGGTCCATGAGTCCATCTCTTTAAAGTTCAAAGAGTCCTCTTCTTCTGTATCTTTCTAAGTCTGTTTGTGCACAAAAATCTCTGTCTTTCGAAGCCAACAAAACTTGTCCTTCTCCAAAACAAAGCTCTCTATCTCCAAAACAAATCTTCTTCATGTCCTCTTACTTGTGAGTTGTGACTCTCGGCCAAGTTGCCTGCCTCTTCCATTGTTCTGCAACAACTTCACCACCGCCGTCCGCCGTATCGCCGTCTGCCGTCCGCCGTATCTCCGTCCGCCGTCCGCCGTACTCCGCCATCAAGTTAGTCGTTCTCCACCAGCTACTTCATCTCCAACCTCAAGTTCGTCGGATTCAAGGATTCGTCAAATCTGACGAACCATTCACGCGTCAGAATGTATCAGTACGAAAATGTACCGCGTATTGATACGTGCGTATCGATACGTGATACGCAAGGTGTTGAACGAATCTGGTAACTATGGTCTCGACAAGCTTATTCTCCTCCATAGTTGTTGTTTCAAAATTTCTTCTTAAGGATTGACGTTTAATTACCATCATGACTTTGGCAGATCCTTGGTATGCAGTCTTCAATGCCCCCCAAGCTTCTTTTACAGTTTTTGATTCTGAAATCTTTGAGAAGAGAGATTCATCAGTACTTTGATGAAGTATGGCTAGCTCCTTTGCATTTGTATTCACAAAGTTTGCATCATCATCCTTGATGATGTCTCCTTCAATCACTTCCCATAGTTCTTGTGATTGAAATATAGTCCTAATCTTAATACTCCAAAATTCATGTGACAATCCTTTAAACACAGGGATTTGTCCCTGTTGTACACTCACAATGTTATTTCTGGCCATTGGTGTTCTTAACCCAAGCTCTGATACTATAATGTTAAGGAGAATGCAGTGCAAGGAAGAAAGACTTGCAATGTAACCGAAAGAACTTACTGTTATTATTCAAGCTTTTGCCTTATATAGGCTTACAAGCATAAACTCTAGAACACTTAGGATTTGTAGTCTTAAAACTATTCTAACACTTACACATAATAGGACTCCTAATATATTACTTGGATTAGATATCTTAACACAGAACTGAGCCTAACTGCACTTCTCCTCAGTTGCTTGCTCCACACGCAACCTTACGCAGCTCACCCTGCTTCATACCTTCAACATGTTGAGCTGCAGAATCACCTTCTAACACATTTGTCCCCGAAATTTTAGAGCTAATATCATGAGTTTTTTATAGACTTCCAAATTACTCTACTTCACAATTTTCATACTGTTATTCGAAATACAGTTAAGTCAATATTTTATCTTACTATACCAGTGACATAAATGATCTCAAACTTAGATTTTTGTTTGATGAACTATTATCGTCACTCTATTCATTTATGGAAGTGGCACTATTGATACCACTTCCAATCACAACATCCAATTTCATCCATTTTAAGGGCTAATTACTCATTTCACTTCTATTTTATTCTATTTTATGAATTGCACCTTAAGATTGTTTTCTTTTTCTTTTTCTTTTTCACTTAGATTTTTCTTTTTCTTTTTATGAATTGCACCTTCTATTATTTACTTTCCCATTAATTTAAAAAAATTATATTACAATACTATAACTATTTTTTTATATCACAACCTTATCAAATTCTTATAAAATGTTGCAATTAATACCCATTACGAAACGCGAGCACCGAAACCTTTTTACAAAAATTTAGAACCCTAAATAGTTGTGGGCAGTAGAGTAGCCGCACATATTTCTTCCCTTCTTCCCAGCTCTTCTTTCCATTCTCTCCTCCTTTCCGAGTCATTATTTCTCTTCTTTGATTTTTCTTCTTCATATAACTTCTTCTCAACTAGAAGATCTATCCTCTTCCTTTCTCTAACTATCACGAATTGAAACTACATATTATTTGGAGATCCATCTTCTCCAACAAAAATTCAGATCTGTTGTTTTTTTTTAATGAGTTTTCTAAAAACCAAGTTCAATTGGTTAATGGTTTAACCAGTCAAACCTGGTTCTTTTCAGAGTGGTCTAAATAACTTTGAACTTGAACACGATGAACATGTCAGAATTTTATAATAAGCCATTTGGCCACAATAACTTCATTCTAGAAAATTGCTTTATAATTTCAAAAGGATTCATCTTCCGGCAATAAGCGACCCAATTATAGTGTTAAAGGTCCAGAAAACGTACCAATTAACAGCAGATATGTGCACGGGTCCATAAAGGCTGAAAACTTCCCACCGAGAGGCAACCATTGTGATTTCTTACACCCTGATCTGGAAATTGGCATGAAACAGAAACCTTCATGTCTAAGATTATTGAATACGTAAACAGAGGCCATGAACTAGAATTGAAACTCGCCTCACCAGATGAACATCAAGAGAAGAGAACCTCGTCGGTTCTAGCCTCTTAGATTTTTTGTCCTCTCGATGAGCAAGCCATGACTGACAAACCTGGCTTCGTTTCTCACAGACGAAACAAAGATGCAGAATTTAATTCACGCGTTAAGCAGGTAAAGTTTCGAACTTTCGTGGTTTTTGGTTTGTCAGCAACTTGCACAAGTTAAAGCGTGATCAGAACATCGGAAACAAACACGAAATATCCGAAGGATCTTGCTAGAGTGCCTCGTCAAGGCACTCAGGTATTTGTCATTTATGGGTAAATAACAAAGCAAGTCCTGTCTAATAACAGTAGAGGCCCTTGAAGATAACAAGTTGTTGTTATCCTACTCCCCCCACTCGTAAACCTGCACCGTTTTAAGTGTCGGTTCTATTTCTTCAACAATTAGTTTGTATCCATGAAAGTTCCGTCTATCGAACCAGAAACAAAGACTCTGCGATTAGTGCAATGGGTCAATTGACATACTGTACGACCGTGGGTATTCGACCAAGCTCTGTTCCTCTTGTGATAGACTAGTTCACTTTATGAACCTGTTGTACGTCAACCACTCTCGGTCACAACTTTGCGACTCTCGTGATGAATCGCCTGCCTGCATCTCCGATGAGCCCGAGAGGAGGGTTATGCGCAACAAGTGTAACTGTGAGACCCGCAAGTAGTCATATTCTCCGCAATACAATTGGCAATCGATCAAGGTGTTCAACGGGTGACAGACGATGAGTAATAGATTGAGCTTGTGGGTTTGATGATTTGTGGAAATTCTGCATTAAGAGAAGGTGATTCTAAAGTTACTCATTGATTATTTTTGTGACAACATAATAGTATTGCTTATCTTGTCTCTTTAGATTGATTGTATGTTTTTCATAACGAATCTTGTTGGATGCTTACACGTGTTTTGTTAAGTTATTCATCTATGAATGATTTTAAACATTGATTTGGATGCTCTTCAAGGGCGGACCCAGGACTAAAATCTTGTGAGGGCAAATTTGAATACAACATTTTTACATATATATATAAAATACAACACAAGTTGAGCTTGTTATTTTGATTTTATACTACGTTTAATTTTTTCTGCTTATATAGGTGGTATGGTCAGTCAAGTGAATAAATTGTACTATTTCTGTCCCACCAAAATACTCACGTTTGAGTTTTGTACTTATGTTTGACTCAAATTTTCATTAAGAAAAATATGTTAAAAAAAAACTTAAAAAATATTTTTAGAAACTAGACATATTAAATTTTCATTTGAATATAAACTTGTACAATTTACAAGGTAAAATGTTGTAAGAAAAAATTATAGATTAAATACTGAAAAATAAACGTGGATAATATTTTTGGATGAAGGTAGTGTTTTTATAAGTTATGGGGATTAAAATATTTCTAGGTATGGTTTGGGGTATGTATGAAATAAAATTTCAATAGGAATTTGGTAGGGGTAAATTACATAGATAGAGTTAATATTTAGAAAAATGTACATATATACCCTATATTTTCTAAAAATTCAGTAGGGGCAAGTGCCTCCACTTTGGGACCGCCCCCAGCAACAAGTCAACAACACTTGTGGGCAACATAAAATGGAAGTAAATTGCTATCTAGCTTCGTGAGTTGGTAAAGACATAAGCCAACTTGAACAATGAAAATGCAAATAGTGAAGTCAATATTGACTCATTACAATCACTGCACGCCTCATGGTTTTGTTAACTCAAAAGATATTTATGCTAGTCACTTAATTACCTATTTTTTTATGGTTTATAGAAAATGATAGATTTTGTCCGTTTAGAGATTTTAGTGACCAAAGTTCAGAGAAGTTCTATATGTTGTCAACTTATAACATAAATTTGGTGATAAGTCTACGATGGAGTAGCGGGTGACCGACAAAAAGGGGAGAATGAAATGAGGGTTTTAGGTCCAACAATTTGTTTAGGTGAAAATGAAGAGTTTGTGAAAGAGTGCAAAGTGTGATCGTCATTACATTTTGCTTAAATTGATTTAATAAATAATAATTAGGGACCTCCATTATTATTAATCCATTAATCTGCTTTCTAATGTTTCCATAAATCTTATATCTAGTCAGCCATCAACATGGCACCTACGTGGCGTGACACAAAATGTAAAAAACAAACGATACAGAACAAAAGGACCCTTTTTCCGTCAAAAAAAACTGAAGGGATGGATGGGAAAAGTATGACAAAAATGGAGGTGCGGGGAATCGAACCCCGTGCCTCTCGCATGCGAAGCGAGCGCTCTACCATATGAGCTACACCCCCAACATGACATGTAGTTCAGTGTCATTATAATTAACCCTTCAACACGCCATCCGTCCCAAATTTGCTACTCCACTTATAGTTTTCCTGTATATATATATATTGTCATTAACACATTTTACAAAAAAATCGATTATTATCCCTTTCTAAACCGCTTCCCACCTCTCCCTTAATACTTCCTTCATCCCCAAATAAATTATACATATTTTTTGGCACTCAAAATAAAAAATGTAAAAAAGAAAAAAAATTAATAAAAAATATCCTCATAATTAGCATCCACCCCTCTCTAAATAATTTTAATAAAAAATTAGAATAATAAATAATAAAATATTAAGTGTATTTGAGTTTCTTAAAAGAGAAATATATCAATTTTTCATCAACATTCCAAAATAAAATAAGTACTATTTTTTTAAAGACAGAGAAAGTACACCATAAACTTTTTGAATGAATATATTTATAAAAATAAAAATAGATTAAAATAAAATAGATGTAGAAAATGTTATTTTATGGACTATTTTTTTTTTAATATTGTGAGAAACGGATGGAGTATTTGGTTGTAGTCAAGGACCCTATGCTCTGTGAGTTCATAGTTTAGTGTCTGTTCAAATATTTGACCCACAGCTACTACTCTATTGTATTCTAGTTATCCCTTCAACCACAACCAATAATCTAGGAAGAAGAGAATATATCTAAGGAAAGTGAAGAGCCCGGCGGTGATGGCTAACACCAGTGACTCTCCGCCTCCGGCCGGTGAAGAGCGCCTTACTCCGGCAGCTCGCTTGTTTCTCACACCCAAATTCAGCTGCCATATTATTGCTGTTCTGGGTTCAAACACCAGTCTCAAGCCTGAGATTATCAAGGAAGGCCTCAACCATACACTCATCAAACATCCACGTTTTTGTAGCAAACTGGTGAGAACAAATCTTAATCCTATTCGATGTTCAAATCTGTACTCTTTTCAATTTTAACCATCGCCTTTGTGGGAACCAAAAGTCAGATGATGGCGGGAAAAAGAGATGGGTGAGGACAAAAGTGAATCTTGATGATCATGTCAGAGTCCCAGAAGTAGACCCAGAAATGGAAACTCCACCACAACAGTTCATAGAAGACTACATATCATACCTCACAACATATCCTCTTGACCAGTCAAAACCCTTGTGGGAGCTTCACCTTCTGAATGTCAACAACACTCCACAATCTGAGGCTGTTGCAGTTTTCAAGGTCCACCACTCTGTTGGTGATGGCATCTCTCTCATGTCCCTCCTCCTTGCCTGCTGCAGAAACTCATCTGATCCTCAAGCCTTGCCTACTTTGCCTCACAAAACTGCAGGTTACAAAAAAGATTCAGATTTGGGGGATGCAGGGTGGTTCATGTGGGTGTTGTTGGCTGTTTGGTCTGCCTTTAGGTTGTGTTGGAATACTGTAATGGACCTCATGCTGTTTGCTGCTACTATATTGTTTCTGAAAGATACAAACACTCCTGTGAAGGGTGACCATGGAGTTGGCTGTAGCCCCAAGAAGATAGTCCACAAGACCATGAATTTGAATGATATCAAGCTTGTCAAGAATGCCATGGGCATGGTAGAAATCACACTCTCTTTAGACTTTGTCAAGATTTTTCAAACGTTGAAGTTAAAGTTGGCTGCTTTTTTTTCTTTTTCAGACAGTGAATGACGTTATACTTGGAGTAACACAAGCTGGTCTTTCAAGATATCTGAACAAGAGATATGGTAATCTTTTCTCTACCTCTTATATTTCATTTTCAAATCATTTAACTCAGTTAAAGTTCACAGCTTTGGGGACTAATGTGGGTCATTTTTGCAGGTGAGATTGGTAACAACAATAGTCCTCAGGGAAACTTCAATAATCTTCCAAGTAAGCTTCGGCTCAGGACAACCATCCTAGTAAATGTCAGACCTACTACAGGAATCCAGGTGAAGTTTTTGAATATTAAAGGTATCAACTTTATTTTATTTTTACTGTGGGTGGTATACTGGTATCTTAATATCTTGCTGCAAGCCAGGCCTAACCTTAGTAGCAAGTTTCAGTCTTTCTGCTTACAAATTTCAGACCAGTTAAAGTTTGGTAGAGTTGGTTAATAAAGGAAAGTGAGTTGTTGATTTGATATGATCAAATGAATCAGGCATTGGCTGATATGATGGAAGGGTCTAAAGGCACATGGGGGAACAAGATGGGATTTGTGTGTGTGCCTTTGGACATTGCTCTACATCACAATCCTTTGGATTACCTACATTCAGCTAAAGCTACAATTGACAGGAAAAAGAACTCTCTTGAAGCTATATGCACATTCATAGCTAACAAATTCATCACTGGCTTGCTTGGAGAAAAGGTAACTACTCCATTCTTTCATCTTTAACTGTTTCAATCCCAAAATTTTCCTGACTTTTACTTTAGTTTTAACAGGTCTCCAGTGCTATCATAAGAAGATTTCTTCTCAGCACAACAATGTCCTTCTCAAATATTGTTGGTCCTGTGGAAGAAATCTGTTTTTGTGGCCATTCCATGGCTTATCTTGCTCCTACTGTTTATGGCCATCCTCAGGTGAAAAGGATTATATAAAAAAAAAAAAAGTGAATAATTTAGTATTTTTCAAGAAGAAGAAGAAACAAGAAACAAGAAACAATCTGCCTTGTTTGATTTTTTTTCTGTTTTTTGTTTTAATTCTCAGGCTTTGACAATCCACTTTCAGAGCTACATGAACAAGATGAGCATGGTTGTGGCAGTTGACCCAAATGTGATTCCTGACCCTCACTTGCTCTGTGACCATCTGGAAGAATCTCTCACCCTCATCATGACTGCTGTTCAACAAAAAGGGAATTTTGTATCAACAAACATGATCTAAGGCCTATCAAGGTCCAAGAAATTGTACTAAAATAGTGAACTTCATTTATATCCAGTAACCAACCATTCATCTACCAACTTTAAAGGCAGTTATGGATGTTTATTTTGTGACAACATGGTTAAGTGCATCTAAATGTAGATAGGCATTTCTCACTTGTCACCGGTTAGCTTTAAAAAGTAACTTTTATTTTTTGAAAAGCTATTTACGATTAGTTTTTCACGATTAGTTGTATCTATTTAATTTTTAATCGTTGAAAATTTATTCAAGACGTTATAGTTAGTTTTACACACGTTATTGTGTGTAGAAAGCACAATAGGAATCTTTCAAATTAATATTTTCTTCTTATAATTTCACTTCCATTTAGAAAATTTCATAAATAGGAGCAATTTCCTAAAATTTTAAATAAACAAAAAAAGGCTATAATTAATGGGTCGACTTGTTTCAAAAAAGAAGAAGAAGTGAAGTTTAATGCTATATTTACCATTTTAATGCAAACTACAATAGAATTCTTTTATGCACATCATACGCATTTCAAATTTATGGTAAAAATATTGCACTTCTATTGTTGTACTAACTTTTAATTAAGTCCGTAATTGTTGAATACTAAACACTCGGGATACAATTAGATGTTTTAGAGAACGTAGGGGACTCACTTGTTTTTTTCTCTTTCCGATTTGGTTCTAGAACCCTCCAAACAATCCATTCCAGAACTCACTCCTACATAACTCATGTATTCACGATTTCACTTCGCATAAACCCTCAAAAGCCTCGAGACTTTTCTGAGTAGCATCTCTCTCAATCGGCTCACGTACATCGGATTCAATGGCGATTATCTCCGATTACGAAGATGAACCCAAACCCTCGGCGCAGCCGGTTGGGAAGCCGTCTTTCGCCGCCGCCTTGGATCCGTCAAACCCCGTAGGGTTTCTGGAGAAGGTTTTCGACTTCCTCGCGAAAGAAACTGGCTATCTTGGACAAGGAACTGCTGAGAAGGAGATTCTCGACCTGGTGCGAGCATCGAAGGAGAAGACCAAGAGGAAGGCGGAAGAGGAAGCTAAGAATGCCGCCGCGAAGAAGCAGACTAAAGAAGAGAAGGAGGTGAAGCATGAGGCGAAGAAGGATGATGAGTTGAAAGAAGGAAATTCGGTGGTCGATAAGAAAGAGGAGAGCGGCCCGAGAGGTTTGTTATCTTACTTTCTTTGCTCTCTTTGATGTCTGACTGAGTTGGTGTATTGAATTTTCGTCTATGTTCCTGATATCAGTATTAATGCGACTTTTTGTTCGCATGATCTTGCTCTCCGTGTTGCTATTGTTAGTTTCGGTGCATCAAAGTAGATCATTCCGAACCATCGTGAAGCTAAATTTGGTGGTCCGATTATTCTCGTGCTTCTTGAATTTGGCGTTTGAGTAGTTTCAGTTTGGGAAAACAAATGTAATTAGATACAGATGCTGTTAGCTATATCATCTCATATGAGTATTTTTTTGGAAGTGAAACATTGGTAAGATCATGTACTCAGCCTTAAGTTATACTAGTATAAATCTCTGTTTTGGGTGCATGTTTTGTATTTGAGGGCTGAAAAGGCAGGGCTTGGGGTGTTCTTGGTGGCTCTATCATGTTCCTGGTATTCTTGAGTATGGATATATAAATCCTGTTTTCTGTTATGTAACTTCACCATATTAATGGACATTAGTTGTTTCTGGTAAAAGCACCCAGTTACCTTAAGCATGTAAAATTTGTTTGTCAAAAATAAACCCAGCATAACCCTGTCAACTTCGTACCTAATGGAGATGTGAAGCTCAAGAATGTCACTTCATTGTTTTTTTTTCTTGTGAAGTGTAATGTCTATCTGATTACCGTGTGGGCAAAAGCTGTTGTGCACTTCATCCTTTTCGGTTTCTTAATGGTTTATAGTATATTGTTGTTTTCTTTTCCTGTTAAGTACTTGTAAGCATGTTCTTTGAACCATGTGCATTGTAGCTGAAATCAATAGCTGCATCAGGTTTTATATGAGGATAATGGTGAAGTATGTCCTAGTAACGAATGTATGTCTTTAAAAAAGTATTGGCTTCCATTTGCATCTGTAGCTGGAAGTGCTAAAGGGTCATGATGACAGATGACCTATTCAAATGCTGGCATTGCTTTTTTGAACTGCGAAAATTCATGCCTTTTAATTAGCTTCATGAGTTGTTGACTAAGTTGTAATTGATTTGAACATGATACTTCAATGTCTCGACAGTTCCAAACAAAGGGAATGGCCTTGATCTGGAGAAATATTCATGGACACAGACTCTCCAAGAGGTCACAGTGACTATTCCTATCCCCAAGGGGACGAAATCGAGGTTTATTTCATGTGAGATTAAAAAGAATCATTTGAAAGTTGGGCTCAAAGGTCAGCCTCCAGTAATTGAAGTAAGTTTCAGTTCAGAACACAGGTCAATGCTTTCTAAGCAGTAGCTCTTTGGAAGACTTATTTATTTGTTGTTACTTGCAGGGGGAGCTTTTCCAGTCTGTCAAACCTGATGACTGTTATTGGAGCATAGGTTTGTGGGAGGAGAAAGTTGGAGAGTTCATTTTATTTTTTGCTTATTTCCCATGCTTATCGTAAGTGTTCTAATGCTTGTGGTAGAGGATGAGAGCAACATTTCAATCCTTCTGACTAAACACAACCAGATGGAGTGGTGGAAATCTGTACTGAAGGGAGAACCAGAGATTGACACTCAGAAGGTTGAGCCTGAGAACAGCAAACTGTCTGACTTAGATCCGGAGACAAGGCAAACAGTTGAGAAAATGATGGTAATCACTTCGTTCAATTCCAGTTGGCGTATATCCTCTCTTGAAAATTGCAGGGTTCACTAGGAGTTTGGTAGGGAAGACTGGCAGGATCAGATATCCTTCCTAACTTATGACCTTGTTATGGTACTTCAGTTTATTTTGAAATATCTTATTGGTAGTAATGGCTCAACTTGAGGTGCTGATGCTCTTTATTACTTAATTGATTAAAATATCATAACCCGTAATTTGGATATTCTTCAAGGTTCCTTTATAGTATGATACTCCACTCCTGTGCTTGATGTTTTCGGTTCCGAAGCTCACGATGTTTTAATTTGCAGTTTGACCAGAGGCAAAAGGCGATGGGCCTCCCAACAAGTGAGGAGATGCAGAAACAAGACATTCTAAAGAAATTCATGGCAGAGGTAAACAATAACAGTTCTAATGTAAATATCAAAGTTTAGGAAGCAGTGGTGTTTGTTTCTGGTGACGTTAATTTCATTCAGCAACAACCTTACATTGCATTGTTCTGATACTGTGTGTTGGGATGTGGTGCAGCACCCGGAGATGGATTTTTCCAAGGCGAAGCTGATGTGAGGCGGAGCGGAGGAGATGGTAAATAGTTGGAGGGATGTGTGGTTATATGAAGGAGGGTAGTAATAGTGAAATATGACGGTGTTACTGTTTTTGACTAGGCCGATATTTCTGGATCAGGTTTTGGGGAGTAAGCAGGAGAAATAGGACCTCCTCATAGTCTCCATTTTGTCAGATTTTGAATGACAATCTTAACTCTGAAGGCGGATTACTATTTCCCTTGACATCTTCGTTTTGATGTTTTGGTGCATCGTTGCTGCTGTGGTGCGTTTCAAACCTGTATCTGGGGCAGGCTCATATAGTCGTTTTCTTTGTGCTCATTGTTGTCTTGTCTCATCTGCCTTCTTTTTCTTTATTGTTTGTTGTTGCTGCTTGCAAAATACGTGTTCAATTCGTCCAGGCTCATGTAGCTTAAGTAAATGCGTAAGCCCTATCAAACAGCCTATGTTTTCTACTCACCTGTTTAAGCAGGTTATAGTGCTATTTTTCGGATTCGAACGGACACGGGGATGCTCATTTAAGTAGTTTTTCATTTACTCTCTACAACTCTTAAATTTATTCCCTTGCCACATCAAGGCTCCTGAACAGTCAAAGTTTGCATTGTTGTTGTACTACATGGACTCGCTTCAACTTACACCAATCTGTACTGTTTCTGCACTCCTTGTACCTAACCCTTCCTTTTACTTTCAAATACCCCATTTAACAAAGTATATACTCATCAATTTGTAACAAAGTATATATAGACCAAGTGGGATAGTCGATATCGTCGATAAGCTAGGAAAGTGCTATATTTGGCGCTTCTGTCATTTTATTTAATGAAAGAAGACAACAAAATGTAGCAATAACTGTCACGATTTCTTTTCAACCCACAAAGTGAGAAGCCGACAAAATTCTTTCTTGTCGTATTCTTATTAGCATCAAGTCTTGTTCTTATGTATGTGATGGAGTGTCCATGCATGCATGCATCACCAGGTGCAACCTACCTCATGTTTTACTAGACAAAGACTCTACGCTGCTAGTACTTTTTTTTTTTAGCAACTACTAGTAGTACTTAATTGCACATCAATAGAAATATAGAATGGAGGACAGAGCTAGAAAATTACACTAGTTAATTAGTAGTACTACATTAATTTAAACTCTGCCGGCCGCCCTGTGCTAGCTAACACTAATTAACAATCAAAGTATGCATGATGGTGTACTTATAGAGCCGTTGAATGCCACATTTGATTGGTGTGAACTGTGAAGTCATGTTTTTTTTGGACGGTAAACAAAGTGGATATATATATATATATATATATATAAGAGAAAGGTGAACAGACGGAGAATACAAAGAGAGAATACAAAGAGAGAACAAAAGAAAGCGACACAAAAAATGCTTGAGCGCTAATCACCCACAAGGCAGAGGTGAGAATGCACAGCAGAGTGCTAAACACTGACGCCCTGAAAGCAAACGAAACTCTCAAGTGGGAAAACACACATACCACCAATGGGACAACCAAACCGCATCCAAAACAAGAGCTATGGAGCTTAATCCAGGCATTCGGCTGATCCCAACAAGGGGGCGAGCAGCCAGTCAGTCCAAGTCACTCTCAACTTCTGACACTTGCTAGTGATCCACAAAAATGAAAAAATCTGAATATTTTCGAAGATTACCGAACTTTTCCACGAAACGCCATGCATGATTAGCCCATTCCGGGCTTTTCAAATTACTCAAACTGTGACATAAGCTACAGCCTACCACACCTGTCGGACACCAGAAGAAACTTGAAAGAGAAATTCTTCCCCCAATATATCACTAGGGATGCAATGGAGCGGATTATCCGCGGAGGGGTCACATTCATCTCCATCATCCACGAATTATTTTACCTTCGCGGTTTGCGGGTATTTTCCTAGTGA
>JBBYHH010251242.1:0-12991 GCA_038382905.1 Daphne laureola
ATTGCAATCCTACTCCTACTAAGATTAGGAGAGCATGGATGCCTATAAATAGAACACTCCATGCACCTCTATCAGTGCTCATTCAAGAAACTATTGAATCCATGCCGGTTTTTGGACTTCCTATAATTTTCTCTTTCTTTATCTCTCTTCCCTTTTTGCGCCATTATTGGGTAATTTATTCTGGAGATTTTTTCACTGATAGCATGGTGTTAGAAGAGATTTACTCTTACGCCATCTTGGAGTTGGTGATCATCGAGATAGATACTTGTGCGTGGATAAACGTAGAGAGCAAAGATTTCACTCCTTAATTGTGATGGAAAGTATTGGTTTGAGGTAATTAATTTTAAACATGTGTTCTGTAACGTTCTACATGGATCATTGTGAAGGATTCTGTTATTTCTGTTTCTTTGTTTGAGACACGGAATCCCTACAGTTCCATCAATTCTTCAAGTTGGACCTTGTGGCTAGGTCTGTGGCATTTCATATCACCTCCCAGAATTTCTAGGGGAATAAGGTGATCCTTTTTGCGTTACCCTTGAGCTTTTATCCAGTCTAGTTCTCTTAGTACTTATATGTAGGCAAGAAAGATACCTGAGACTTTATTGAAGATTTCCTTTAAACATGCTTTTCATGTAGATCTTTCTCAAACAAATGTAATGCTAAATTTTAATCAACATACAAAGCGGTTTCTCTCACAACAAGCATGATGTATTTTTCATCAACTCGTGCAATGAAACCATCAAATCCAGCAAGAAAAAGGAAGATGAAGAGGACCTAAACATGATACTAAAAGGGGCAGATTTACCTTGCACTAATGGAAAACTGCTTAAGGATTTTTAATCCTTGCTCCTTTCTTACATATGCTCCTTCCTTAAAGCTTGAAGCTTGAAGATGGACACTAAGAGAGGAATAGGAGATGGAGGATTTGATGTGCTCTCCTTGAAGCTTGATTGTGTTGAAAGGTACAAGAAGTTCCACCCTTAATGCTCCAATAACTTTCAAGAATTCGGCCACCAATTTGAGAGAACAAGTGAAGGACAAGATGAAGAAAATGTGTTCAAGGGTAACCAAAAATGGCTTCCCCTCTCATATATTTATAGATGGGAAGGGTTGTAAAAGGTGTAAGTACACACATTAAGGCCACCTTTAAGTTTCCTTAATGTGCATTTAATACCTTCATAACTCTTTGTAACATTTCACTTTAAATATGATTAATGGATATTAATCCTTCAAATTTCTCTCCATAATGGCTCCATACACATATGTAACCATCAATAGCATTATCTCATGATGCAAGGTGCATACATCTTATACCATAAATGCACAATTTTTACCAAAATAGCCATACTTTGATAAAAGATGCCAAAAATTATTGTTACAACTAAATGAGGTTGAAATTACACAAAGTAGTTCCAAATATTTCCATGACACATAATTGAGCTCATTTAAACTCATTAGTGTACTATTATCAAAATACTCTTACTTTGATAAAAAGTGTCTTAATGGTTACTTCTTCTTCAAAATGAGCTAAAGTTAGTTAACTTTTACTAACATGAGCTCACAACTAATTTTAGTTGTAGTGAGCTAACTTTGAGCTACAATCCTCTGAGTTCGAGTAGCACCTGAAAATGTTCTTGGTACGTCAAGGAATTCCAGTAGCCTGCCCTGCTGGCTTCCACCATGTGTGCGGCCTCTAGTAACATTGGGAGGGCTGGGCCGGCGTCCTCCCCATTCTCCAGCCCTCACCTTGTTGGCGGTGGTCCTCCACGCACCTACGACCGTCGCGGCCCAAGCATTGTTACTGTTCATTCAAGTTTTTTTTTAATATAAACAATAATAAAAAGTGTTTTTACAAATTTAATTTTCACTAAAAATTACCAAGAATTACAGACAAAAAATAATCCAATAATTATTTTAATTAATCTTTCGCTAAATTAATCACATGTAATAATCTTTCATTCATAGAAACCATTAATTGCATGCAGAAAAATTATTCTGGATTACACAAGTTCCTATAATACCATTGTAGGGGTTCGTAGCATCATACAATGCAGCGGAAAAATTGAACCCCATCCAGGATCTATGTGTAATCATAAAATTAGAATAACTTTGGTTCCAGAAAACTACCTGAAAAATTCCTCTGTTCACGTCACGATGCTAGACTTGTATATTTAGATTCTCTACGGTATCCACGCTGAGCAACCAGAGAATTCTTGATCTTCTTTTTATTGTTGTGCTAGCAACAAGTTACTTGAAGATCAACCAGTCAACTCCCAATTGTATTGGGAGACTAATCAAAATCGCACCAACCAAGGAAGAGGTGCCACTTGCCTAAAAATTGGGGTAATTGCACCTTTGGTGCCTAGCTTCTAATCCTCACAATACTTAAGTGTCTAACTTTAACAAAGTTGACACTTAAGTCACTAAACTTCTGCTCTTAGCCAAATAACTCTCAAGTTCACTCTTCAGGTGTGTGACCCTGTAGGTTCTTATTACGGTGGCAGTAATTATAATGTCTCACTCATAATTACAGATAGTGAGAGGTATCTAGAAACACATCATTATCACCCAAGTAATATAGAATCCGTTTAACATGACAGAACCTTACCTATCAGTCAAACCATACTTTTGTACATGTCATGTCCATTCGTCATATTCTCTAATTAAACTGTGTTCAATTTGGCTGAGAGAATAAACTCCCATGGCATGAGAGTGACTAATCTCATCTTGACATATCACAGTCTTACTCCGTACTTCATGACATACGCAAAACCATCCATTTTCTTCGATCAAGAAAGGATAGTGCATAGAATCAAAGTATACATCTAATTATGAGAAGATCTTCATACTCTCAGGTTGAAGGACTACACGCACTATGATTTATATGTAGAAATTATAATAATTATGTCATGATTATTTAAGTTCTCACAAGTGGGTCAGACCATTACATCCAATGTGAATATACTCTTATGCTAGTCTCACATGTGTTATATCAATTCATCTTATTTATAACACTTAACTAGAGTCATATAGGAACATCGTTGTTCCAAGGTTTTATTATTATGCTTGCTCTTTATCAACATGAAAATAAAGACAATTATAATAATCTCAATAATGTCTCATTAATTAAATAATTATGTCAGTGTCCCAAAAAAAATGTATAAATTGGATGGTATTTGAGCACTACATACACCTACAATAAGGTCTCGGGTAATTTAAGGTTTCAAGGCCTAATTTTTGAACCATGTCTTAGCTTGCTACATTGGTGAAACTCCCACCATCAATGATCACACTATATATCTTGCCCTTCACGAATGCCCTTGTTTGAAATAAGTTCTCCCTTTAATCCTTCTTAGTCACTTGTGGTTTAGCTTGGATGACTCTTCTAGTGACCATTAAATGTCCCTCAATTGGATTATCTCCCTCACTTTCTTCCTCCTCACCAATGGTCCCAACACCACCTTCACCATTATCCTCCTCATTCAGCCGAACCACTATCAACCTTTTTTTAGGGAATCATAAGCTTAATACCCTTTCCTAAGACATTTGAAGCATACAATCTCCCTTGTTGGTTGCCTTGTTTGATTGGGATTAGGGTTTGGGTTATATGGAGGCCTCAGGTTAGGTCTTTGCGATGGAAGAGGGTTTCTTGGTGGAGGTGTTCTTGGTGGTGGAGCTTGGGGTCTTGATGATAGGTTGTTTCTAGGCCATTATATTTGGCCTTGTTGGATTAGGTAGGTGGTATGAGAGGAATGGGGTGTGATCTTCCTCATTGGTCTATCCAACTTGATTTCCTTATGCAACAAGTCATTGAATCCCCTATACTCATGAAAATCCAACACTTTAGGCAATTTGGGCTTTAAGCCATACAAGAACCTTACCATCTATACATCCTCTCCTTCTCTCACATTTATCCTCATGAAAGAACTCTCCAAATCTTTGTGATAATATTCAACTGATCTTGATCCTTGGGTTAGGTGTTAAAGCTTTTGGAAACAATCTCTATAATAGTATGGTGGCACAAACCTGTCCCTCATCACCAACTTCAATTACTCCCAAGAATCAATAGGTTGGAGCGTAGCTCTTCATCTTTCCATGTTTACTTGATCCCACCAAATAAGAGCATAGCCACTGAATTCTATCATTGCCAATTTCAATATTAAATGATCCAGATAGCCAAGACAATTAAAGACCATCTCAGCTTTCTTCACCCACTCAAGAAACTCCTCAGGGTCACTCTTGCCATAGAAAGGTGGCACTTGAAGCTTCACATGAGAACATGCTTGTTGTTTAACTAAGCCTTCCCTCATCTTTGGCTCTTAACCTCCCTCTTGTGGTGTCCCCTCTTGGTCTTCATTTGTTTCCCATCCTAGTCTCTTAGGATCCCTAACCCTTGGTGGGTCATAGTAGGAACCATCCATACACTCAAAGTCTACCACTCGACCTCTAGGGTTGAGGTTTACCATCACACCTTCTTCATATTTAAATATGGTGTCAAATGGCGTAAAATGAGGTGTAGGTTGCTTAGGTCCATGTATGGGAAAGGGTTAGGGTGAGTCTTGGTATGAAGGGTAGAGTTTAGATGGTGGTGGGTCTCGGCTAGGAAAGGGGTTAGAAGGTGGAGTGTTAGAGGTGTCTTGGGCTCTTTGGTGGATAGTGTCTAGGGTTTTGGCTCATTCTTCTCCCTATTATTTCTTCTTTCCCAAGGCTTTCATTTCCCTCTCTATTCTGATCATCCTCTTTTCATTTGAGTACACCTTTCAAACCAAACTTTCAAGAAGCTTGGCAATAGTTGCAACCCTTTCTTCCAAGGTGATCAATGGTGTTTTTCACTCCCTTTTAAGTGTAGTAAATACACTTATAATGGATCAAATATATTTATAACACCTTACTACCCTTGTTGTGTCATTGAGAGCGTGAGGTGTTGAGAAAGGGATCAAACTAAAGAGAATCATAGCTTTTAAGATATAAATGTGTATTATGTCTATCTAATCTAAATGCAGGTGAAGTGGGCAGCAAAGAGAAGAACAAAAATCATCGTTGAATACATATGTAAACAGGAAAAGTAAAAGGGATCATAGAGGGGATGAAGTGGCATCACTTGTGGACCTTCAAATACAGGTTCTCGTAGATGAATCGTGCATATTTACAATCATGCTTGTGCAAATAGATTTCTGTCCTAGAGGTAGGTTATCTCTGACTCCACGAATCGACTACGAAGGTCATCTCTGACTCTCCGCCATCAATCATCTGACTCTAAAGTCTATCTGTAGAGTTCTCTCTCCTATGGACATCTAAATTGAGTATGGTAGAGTCTCTAGACTCCATATAATCGAATGTGCAAAACTCCATGGAGTCAGAACCTAACACGCTCATCGCGATAACAACTCACATGAAGTTCAATAGAACAAAATCCTACGAGATGAGGAAATCCAACTCTACTACTCTAACTAACTCTACAAAACAGCGAGGGTTCACCTCATAAGTCTCCAATCACGTTAGAGGTGATTCACTATAATTGGATTCGCGCTCCTCTCAGATATTGCGATCCATCTCTCAACAAAAGTCATCTTTTCCAGCTGCTCTTGCGCACTAGGAACGATGATTTTGGAGAGTTACTAAGCTTGTGTCGCCCCTATCTTGAGTAAGTAACACTTCTCTCAACTAGAGTGAGCTTAGCCACTCTCGTGGTCCAAGACTCAATCTTGAGGTTTTACAACCCTCAGTTTAATCATCAATTAACCTTCTAAGGTCATCTCTAACTCTTAGAAGATTAATCTATCGATTCCTTAAGGTGTTATGTCGATTAAACTCCTCTCGGACATTTAATCAAACACCTAGAGGGGTATGTATGAATGTGACCATCATTCAAAAAACTACAACTGAGAGAAGCTCTAGGAATCAATATCTAACATGCATAATCAAGAAGACAAGAGGTATGAATCCTAAGCTAGGAAAGACTAAGACATACCCATTTTTTCTAACTCTATCAATGTTCCACAAGTTATCTCTTTAACCCCTCTTGGATTGGAGGTTGAAGGGCTGAAAACCCTAGTCTTCATGAAAAAGAACTTCTACTTCCTTGTTGAAATTCATAAAGAAAAAGAGAGCTGATAAAAACTAAGTCTAGAGATCTATTTTTACTAAATCTAACTTTCTAAAATGCCCCATAACATGTTGGGCATTAAAACTAGGTGAAAAGGGGTAGAAAAGTTCTAAAAGAATGATATAAAATGGATAAAACCCAGGAAGCTTCGTGGAAAGTCCCTTTCGAATGAGGATATGCAGACCTTGCATGTGAAGGTTGCATCCGCACCGTACTCCCGCACCTAATGAAAGGGACTTCAAACTTCAGCACAGACTCTGGCTTGTGCGGAGGCGTACGGTGGTACCCTTTTCCGCACTAACTTTCCTCATCCGCCTAGACTTCCATACGAGTGCGCACTCATCCGGACCAGACGTCTGCACAACTCTTCAGTACGGCACTTTAACATCCGCTCCAGGCCCTTCGCTCCCCCACTCATCTCTTGTTCGCTCGTGGGGGACTCATCTTGTGCCTGTTTTCTTGGTAGTCAACTAACCCAACACGCAAGTAGGGCACTAGTGTGGAAGTATGTGAAGAGGTCATTAACACTTATTTTCTTCCTTATTTTACGTTCTCACCTTCTTTTGTGTAGAGACTTGTGCGTTGAACCACCAAAAAAGTGCATTAAACTACCAGAAAATGTAATCTTCATCTTAAACCCTTGAATGATGATGTGCTTTTCTCTCCTTTCACCTCCGCACTATCGCACCCATAAAATATCAAAAATAACAAGTAAAGTGTGTTTTTTACATCGAAAGTAAACACAACTGATGGATTTATACTCTAAAACACCTTGGAAATGTGTATGTGTTTTCACAACACACCCCAAACCCAAATCATTGCTAGTCCCTAGCAACGCACATAGGTATAATCTCAGAATTCACAATTCACCTATGCCTACTCAAATTGATTCATAAATTAGAACTAAAAGTCAACAAACAGACAAGTGATCAATCAAGTTTTAAGACTATGTTCTTAATGTAATAATCGGGTTGTCACTCCCTAAGTGTTTCACTCTCATCAATAGGGTACTGTATGTGTGCACGGTGATCTTGTCTAATGCTATCAATCTATTTGCTTGTAAACGAACCGAAACTCATCCACCTTGGTCTCTAAGGATGTTGTATACTTCACCGATCGGATGGTGTTTCATCATGGTTGTAATAAGGCCCGGTTTGGTGAGAGAGTGATTCAGTTGGAGGATATCTATGAGTGGAGTTTATAA
This sequence comes from Daphne laureola, assembly GCA_038382905.1. Taxonomy (NCBI): domain Eukaryota; kingdom Viridiplantae; phylum Streptophyta; class Magnoliopsida; order Malvales; family Thymelaeaceae; genus Daphne; species Daphne laureola. Next base: position 7,311 of record JBBYHH010251242.1, read on the forward strand.
CATTCAATGAACATGCAAGTTGGGCACTAAAGTCTAAAGACTAAAACCTCAATCTCCCTCGCTCTTTCTTTAACTCTCACTCACTTTTTCAATACAATTGCATAGAAATCAGCCTCTCAAATTGTTACAGTCACCGCCGGTGAATAGTGACTTTTTGATAATATTTTCACGATGGTCGGGAATCTGCTATCGCCAGGACTCAGTTTCAAGCGTGTGAGACACATTTTCTAATAATTTCCATGTCTCGGGAATCTATTTGAGATCCATTCCATGAGATGTCATATTTTGAGGTTAGTATGTGAGTTCTGGACCATTTTACCAAATTTTAGTTCGGGGGGTAAAATGGTCATTTTAGAATATTGGAGGAAAGTGAACCTTAATTTGGAAGATTGAATGGTGCCAAAATGATAAGGAGATATTTGGTTTATGATATGGAATTACATATTATATTTTGGAATAATATGTATGAGTTGAAGATTAAAATAATGTAAGTGGACTACATGTGTCAAAATGTTATGGTAGAAGGATATTTCATGTGTTAAGTAATTATATGGTAGTGAAATAAAGATGGATTAAAAAGGGAGTATTATGTTTATGATAAGGGTTGTAAAATACAAAGTAAATATGGGTAGTATGAAAATTAGAATTAAAAAGAGTAGGAAAGGGAAGAAATTCATTTGTTAACAAAAAAACTCTCTCTCTTCTCTCCCTCCATATCACCGAAACTACCATCTTCTTCTTCATTGAGCTTCTATTTTGCTTCAATGTTCATCATCTTATCAAGATCTCTTCAGGATTTAAGAAGGTAATCATCTTTCCATGAAGGATTCATGTTAGAACTAAGCTTGGAAGTGGAATTTTGGCTCATTTCCTCTCTTATCTTCATAGCTAAAATTCTAGGGCTTGTTAGGGGCAAGTGTTCTTCACCAATTATTTCAAGAATTGAGTAAGGGGACCTAGGGTTCATGTTCATAATCCAAGATTGGGGAAAGGTTGAAAGTGTTGTTCTAAGGTGTTAATTGGATGATTATGAAAATATTTAATTCTTGGAAGTATCCTTGAATCATCATGGATGATGGTTTGTGGAGTTGGCCGAATTTGACTAGTTTGGTAATTATGGTGATTTTCTTTAATTGAATGTGAAATTGTGTTGAATTGTCATTAGAATTGAGTTTCTATGTTTAAAAGAAGATGATTTGAATATTCTTGATGATGTTCAAGTGTTGGCCAAAATTATGGGCATAATTAAAGGATTGTGTTCTTTGTTAAAGTTGATTTAGTGATGCTAGAGAGCTCTTAAATCATTGTTGAATTGAAGAGCAAGGTTCTCTTGATGTGTTTTCAAACTTGGGCCGAATTGCTCATGTTGGGAAAGAATAGGCATTAGGTGTTAATTATTGGAAAAAGGGGTTGAATTGAGCTTTCTTTGATAATGGATGAATGTTGGATAACATTTAAATTGATTGGTCATTTTGTGGTAACTTGGCCTAGAATGTTTATTCTCTTTAAGTATGGATTTTGTTTAAAGGATTGAGGAGTCAATTCCTTTCATGTGAGATGGTTTAGTAATTCTTTTAAAGCTCCTAATATGTAGTTAAAAGGTTGAGAAAGATTCTTTGGGTCATTTTTCCTATGTTGGCCGAAAATGACAAGTGAGGATGAGAGTTGATGTTATTTGATGTTAAATGACCAATTTGGTTGAAAGTGAGTTAGTTTGGATGAGAAAGAGGACATTTGGTAATGTTTTGATAATTTTGTTACTTTTTGGTAATTTGGGCCAAAATGTACATTTGTGAAAAGATGAAAACTTAGATGGAAATGAAGTAGAATTATGCATAGTTAATGATAAGTGAATGTTCAACAATAGTTTGCGTAATTGGAATAATTCCTCCTAAGTTGGAGGAATTATGAGCTTACTTTATATATCGGATTTTTGGTAAAAGATTGAGGATTTAAATCCTTTTGTTGTATGATTGTTCAGAGTGATTTTTGTGAGCTGGATTATGGGAATTCAGCTGGAATTCTACCAGATTTGCACAAGTGTGCAAAGTTGCATCGGATGGGCAAGAAAAGCTTATATTAGCTAGGTAAGGGTTCAACTTTCTTTATATGCATTCTGGGGTTCTGGTATACATATCGGGTTAGTTGAGGCTAGTTTCCGAGTCGAGGGTTGGGTCCGATGACCCCCAGGGCTAGTCACATGGTAAGGTTAGCGGTATACAAGTACAAGCTCGGGAGGCTTCTTTCTTTATCATGGTGATCAAATTGGTGATGCTAGACGCATCGGTCTAAGTTGACCAATTATGTGCATTCTACAATGCTAGATGCAATTGGTCTATGGTAGACCAATTATGAGATTCTGTGATGCTAGATGCATCCGTCTAAGTTGACCAACTATGTGATTCTATAATGCTAGATGCATCAGTCATAGATTGACCTTACGAGAGTTTATAGGGGAACCATGGCCCCTCGCTGGTACTATGCGCGTGTAAGTTCGCAAACCCATGTTGTGCTATGAAAGTCTCCGGGGGCTGTCGTGTTTGTGATTTAGTCCGAGTGGACATTTATGCTCTTGTCCGGGCGGATAAAGACTTTATGTGTATTATGCATTCCATGCATATCATGATATAGGTTGTATGAATTGTAGTATATCGCATACTGTTCATGCTAACGTTTTTATGCAGGATGTTCACCAACCCGTTACCCTTACCTAGCCCTTACTGAGTTCTCCCGAGAGCTCACCCCTTATGATTACACTTTTTCAGGAGCGGCTGAGAAGCAACCTACGGAGTAGATTTTCGCTAGGTTTCTGTGATTATTTTTGTATGAAGGTACTTAGAGCTCCTAGTTCTGATTAAGTTTCTGATTTTGGGGGTGAGCTCAGTAGAGAGTATTCTGTGATATCTGAGTGCTTATGGTGAGCACAGGTGAAGAACTAACGGTTAACTCTTCTGTTTGTGTTTAGCAGTAGCAACAGTACTCAAAGTGGCATTCGGTGTTCCTGGTGATCCCGAGTAGTTGAGAGTTGTATGTATTCTGCATCTGTTGAGTTTGGGCTCTGTAGATGTAGTTTGCATATGTACATGTAGTTCAGAAAGCATTTTTTGGGATTTTCTTATGTGGTCAGCTAGTGCTGGATTTTATGGATATTCAGTGATGTATGTTATTGTACTCAGGGAATGTTTACTCCTTTCTAGTGTATCTGGCATTGAGAAGAGCTCAACTATATGATTTGTGAATGTGTGATTCCTATATGTATGTAATTGTTGCAGGGTGCAGGTTTTAAGTATTAAGGGACCAGGTTATGGATCACCCACCACAACGTGGCCCATGTCTGACGTAATCCCCTCACGCGCTACACACCGACTTTTGCTGAGGTGGGTGACAACTCAAGTTATGTTAAACATATTGATTCCTAGTTTGCACATTCACTTTGATTCTGTTGACTTTCCTATACCAAAAAGATTGCTTTTGTAAATTCTTTAAGTAGTTTCATTTAGAGATCTTTAATTTTTCACTTTCCTAGATGTTGTCATTACTCGTGACTAGCAACTATCTGGGTTTGGGGGTGTGATGAGTGTACAAACTCGCACACACAATTCTCATCATTTATGCCTATTTTACAATGTCATCAGTGCATTTTATCTATTTTATCTATCTTTTGTAGAATGCACATCATTGAGGTGAAATTAGAGCAAAATGAGCTTAAATTAGAGGTTCGGGATGTAAAATGGTGAAGTGCGAAACATTGAAGAACATCACGCGCTAAAATGGAGAATTGGAGACCAAGAGAAGAACTGAGAGGGCCTAATTGCAAAAATTGAGAAGTTGGAATGCAATTTCAGAAGAAGGACGACACCAATTCAAGGTGCCAATTTGGCGCCTCAAACTAGTGTCATACACAAGCAAGGTGTAGCAACAAGGCGAATGGGAGACGCACCCAAGTGCTAGTATAGAAGCAACCAGGGTGCTGGTCAAGGCAATAGGAGGCGTATGAAGGAGGTGCAACTAAGCCCCACCCGTTGTGAGAGAGGCGCTAGTTTAAGGCACTGGTTTTGGCGCCAATAACTAGCGCCTCCAACCTTCTCTCTCCTTTCAGTTAGATGTCATTTTCTCGAGAGTAGTTTCAGTTGGATGTAATTAGAGGCTAGAATTAAGACCATTTTACCCCTTAATTAATTTCCTATGATGACCAACGTGTCTAGGGTCATTTAGGACTTTAATTAGTAGTATATAAGTTTTGATTAGATTTTGGAGGAGCTACGAATTTCTTGAAGATTGGGAGTAATTTTGAGGATTGGAGCCTCTTCCATGGGAGATCATAAGTTTTCTTCATGATCAAACATCCTAGAGTGATCTCTATCCTTATTTCTTTATCTATTATCGTGTTTCCCTCTGTTTTCATGCTGATTTTGTTGATTAACATGTGTTTTAGTGAGTAGAAGCCTATGATCTCCTAGGATTAGCTTTCCTAGTGGGTAATCTATGCTTAATATGAATTGTTTGATTAGATATTGAATCTCTGGACTTGTACCATCTTTATCATGTGTGTAGTATGCTAGCTCTACATTTACATGTGATTTGGCATTTGTTGGAGTGCTCGAGAGAGCCTCCGATAAATTGGACTTAGGAGAATCGATTGGTGGATTGTTTTGGAGTTCAAGAGAACCTTATTCGATCTATTAGTATCTATTTCTTTCTATTTATACCTCAAGGGATTCATTGTTGGAGCACGAGGGTGTCTAATAGAGGATTTCCTAGTAAGAGGGTGGATGGTTGTCTGAGAGGAAACCAAACTGAATTTCATGCATACATCTAATTATGACATGTTGAGGATAGAAAGCCCCTTGATTAGGCTAAGATATCCTAGGAGAACCTCTGAAATTGATTGAATCCCCATTTTTAAGCAATTTACGTTTTTACCCTTTCGTTTATTGCACAACAAATTACTTATTTTTCATAAATGTTTGGCACTATTACTGTTCACCCATGAATTTGTCATCATCATATTCACCATTTTCCATATCGGTAGGTAGTTTTCACATTGGAACTTAGAAATTCATCTCCGCTCTCTCTTAGGTTCGACCCTCACTTTTGAGCCACCATACTAGGATTGATTAGATCATGCATTGTGATATTTTATAAATATTAAGTTTTCAGCAGCAAAGAAAGTGCAGTGATTAACCATTTCTAGATACCACCCTTATTGGACCACACAAGTCTGACTGTACTAAACTTAGTACTGCTTCCTTTCTAGTGCCACGCCCATATGGCTTCTCTATTGCCTTTCCTTCAAGGCATGATTGGTAACTTGGCAAGTTGACTTTAGTCAAGGATCCAAGTAAGCCACTCTTGTCCAACTTATTTATCCTACCTTTATCTATGTGTCCAAGCCTTTCATGCACTACAAACAAAATGACATTTGGTGATAGACAAAATGTTACAGCCACCGACGGAATTTATCGGAACAGTAAAAAGGTAAGAAATTCCGTTGTGAAATATTTATGATTTTATGTGAAGGTTTTGCACAGTTAATGGTTCGGTCGGATGTTTTCGGGGAAAGATTCTTCGACGGAATAATAGATGGGATGATCGTGGTCGGAATGGGCTTTGAAACGTTGGAAAAGGATGTCCGGAGCCCTACGAAATTGCATCGAACCGCCACGGTTGAAGAGAGAGAA
>JBBYHH010251351.1:0-12986 GCA_038382905.1 Daphne laureola
TAGAATTTCATGCAATGAACTTGAAATAAATTCCTGGGACATAGATTCCACTTATGAACATACTCCAATACATGTCATAATTCTGGGGTGGGTGTAATAGAGTGTGCTAGTTTCGGGTATGTGACAATATCATGGAGTATGACTGTCATGAACCAATATGGGATTCTTCACTCCCTTGCCACATGAGAGTTTTCTCATGCGGAAGATTGAACTGTAATGAGAATGCACAAGATCTGCATCTCATGTCAATCTGAGAGTCTGAATGAAGGAACGTATCATGTACACCGTATGATCATACCGATGGGTGAGGTTTCATCATGACGTCGACTTCACATTACTTGGGTGGCAATGATGTGTTGTTAGATACTGTTCACTGTCTGTAATTATGAATGAGAATTCATAATTACTGCCAACATGATGGGAACCTCTAGGGTCGCACGCATATGAGTTGACTTGAGAGTTATTTAGCCAAGAGTAGAAGTTTAATGACTTAAGTGTCAACTTTAGGAAAGTAAGACACCTAATTACTGTGAGTAACATAGACAAAAGACTAAATGCGCAATTAGCCCAATAATTAGGCTAGAGGCGCCTTTGTCCCTGTGTTATATATATATGTGTTGTTTTCCTGGTCTAGAAGACATAAGGTTAACTAATGTGGAATTGCTCCTTGCTCTAAGCTTTGATCTCCAAGGGAATTGTTGCTCGCACAGGAAGAGGGAGATAATGGATTTTCAAGTTTCTTAGCGTGGATATCATAGAGGATGGGCATTTTTTCGTCAGTGTCACACGGATCAAAATCACGTGAGGTACATGTCTGAACAACTGGTTTAATTGTTTCAACAACTGATCCTGACGGGGATTCAAATTTTAAGCTTCCGTTGCACTCTGATTGATACCCAGAAACCCCAAAAGTGGTATCATAGCCTGCTGTTAATAATTAATCTGGTTATGATTAATCTTTAATTAATTTTATTGTTTTAGGATTAATTTTATTGATGAAAAATTATGGATTTTGGGAAAAACGTTACTGTTCATCAAAGAACAGAAGAACGGTTGCTGGTTTTCAAAATCGAGCATTGTTGTTCATTAAAAATCGATGGCAGGAGCACCACCGCTGTGTTCCACAGCCTCCAGCCAACGCCGTATGTGAGGAGGCTCACCGGCGTTGGAAATATCCCGACTGTGAGAAAGGAAAAAATAATGGCGGTTCGTGCCCACATCGTGGCGCTCTGGCGGTCTACGGTCAGTAGCGGTGGGCTGGGTTTGATCACAACCGTGTGACAAGCCGGCCATGGGGTAATTGGCCACCGGTAATGCGACAGTGATAGCCAGCTGCGGTGGATCTGTGATCCGAACGAAATTTCCCTGGCAGCCGTACATAATTATAGGACTGATGTGGAATTGCTCCTGGCTGTGGGCTCTGATCTCCTAGGGAATTGCTGCTAGCACAGGAAGAGGGAGATAATGGATTTTCAAGTTTCTTAGCGTGGATACCATAGAGGACGGGTATTTTCTCATCAGTGTCACACAGATCAAAATTGCGTGAGGTACATCTCTGAACACTTGGTTTAATTATTTCAACAACTGATCCTAACGAGGATTCGAATTTTAAGCTTGTGTTGAACTCTGATTGATACCCGGAAACCCCAACAGTGGTATTAGAGGCTGTTATTGATAATTAATCTGGTTATGATTAATCTGTAATTAATTTTATTGATGAAAAATTGTGGATTTTGGGGAAAATGTTAAGAATATAAGAACAGTTGCTGGTTTTCGAAACCGAGCACTGTTGTTCATGAAAGATTGATGGCAGGAGCACCACCGCTGTGTTGTGCAGCCTCCGGCCAACACCGCACGTGAGGAGGCTCGCGGGCATTGGAAACATCCCGGTCGTAAAAAAGGAAAAAACCATGGCGGTTCGTGCCCACATCGCGGTGGTCTGTCGGTCTTCGGTCAGTAGCTGTGGGCTAGGTTTGATCACGGCAGTTTCGCGAGCCTGCCGTGGAATAATCGGCCATCGGTAATGCGGTGGTGATAACCAGCTGCAACGGATATGTAATCCGGATGAAATTGCCCTGGAAGCCCTGCATAATTACAAGACTGCCATTGGCGACTGGTGCAAATGAGGGGAAACCCTAAGGCACCAGGCTATTGAGTTTGGGTCAGTTGGGCTTGGTGAGCGGGCCCGCGGGCTAGCCTTAGGGTCGGGCCTGCAGGCCCAGCGGCTTAACGACTGAGCTGGCGTGAGCCACCGAGCCAACCAACCTGTTTGAGCCGATAGCCTACCTAAATGATTTCCTTGGCCCCTGGATTTCTGGTCTTGTGCATTTTGACCCCAAACGTTTTTTTTTTAACAAAATCTGTTCGGGACTGTTGCAGCAAGTTACGGAAGGTCCTAAAAATTTCTAAAATTATTTAAATTGGTCCCCGGGCTTCCATTTTCACTCTGATTCATCAGGGACTATATTTGAAAATTTTAGAATGCCCCAGAATTTTTTAAAATTGTACAATTTGGTCCCCGAGCTTTTGTTTTTGGATAAATTCGTCAGGGACTAGTTCTGTAAATATGAGATGGCACTGAAATTTTCTGAAATTGTACGATGTGTTCCTCGAGCTTTTGATTTTGTTAGGATTCGTGAGGAAGTAGTTTTATAAATTTTAAAAAGCCCCAAAAGTTTCTAAAATTGTACAGTTTGGTCCTGAGCATTTTTTTTGGTCAAATTGGTCAGAGACTAGTTCTGTAAATCTTAGAAAGGTCCCAAAACTTTCTGAAGTTTTACAATTTGGTCCCGGAACTTTTGTTTTTGACAGATTTTTCTGGGGACTAGTTTTGTAAACCACAGAAAGCCCCGAATTTTTTTCCTAAAGTACAGATTGGTCCCCAGATTTTTGTTTTGAACAGTTTAACTGATGGATTGATATTGTAATGCATAAAAGAGTCCTAAAACTTTCTAGTGATGTCCGTAATGATTCCTGAGTTACTGTTTTGTGCATATTTGTCAGTGGAAAATTCTGAATATCCAAGAAGGGTTCTAAAAGTTTTTGTTTTTTCTCAAATGGAACCCATATTTTTCTAAAGGCATTAAAATGAACCAAAGTTTGTTAAAATGGGATTTTAGCATTTCTGGTTATATGGTTGATGCATGGTACATGGTTGTAGCCTTGGTTTAATGTCGTACTTTGGTAAATACGACTAACGCATCGTGCCTTCTCTCAACTTCTCATTGTACATTCTCTTTTTACTTACTCACCTCGAATGTAACTCGAGATTTCTTAATTAAAGTTGTAATTAATTGTAATCACCGGAGGCAAGGACAAGGAAGGAGCAAATTGCAACAAGATGAAGGAATGATGACTTGGACCATTGGACGCTAGCGAGGAAAACACTTAGGATAGTCTTTTTCTTTCTAGGTCTTTATAGTATCTCAAGCCTCGAGATACTTTAATTTAGGCTATAACCATGGTACGATCTATTTTGTGCGGTAGTAAGCATGCTAGGTTAATTCAATGTATGTGTATGAGATGCATGTTAATAAACCGGAGAAATTTAAATGGTGTGATATAAATCTACAAATCCCTCAACTTAATATCAAGCTCATCGTCTTCCATCACGAGATACGTTAAACACTCGATCATCATATGGTAGGTTTCTCCATAACGACGGGCCATACTTTAATGTTGTTTATGGGGAGAACTCGGTGATAGGTCAGGCTTGACCATTTAGCCAACACGGTTGGTAAATTGGAGTCTGATTGAGTGGGAGTGAAGTGGGTAAGTTTCACCATAGAGAGGGTTCACACTGTAACTTCACTCAATGATCCAAGAGTTGCACGCAGTGCAATTGGCAAGTTGGCCTACCTAAAGTTACCGTTATGCAAGCACTAGCCAAAGAAAGTTTTGAGTTGAGTGTGGAACTTATGGCTCTTGACCCGCTAGAATACTATGAGGTTTTGGTATTCTGGGGTAATAGTGAGGGCTATTATCTTGAAGAAAATAGCGGGAGCCATTTAATGAATGTTGTAGAAATCGATATCATATTTGATTAAAGGATAAAGTATATAATGAATGAGAAAAATATGAATGTATTAAAGTTATATTTCCAGAATGGCTTATGGGCATATCTGCCACAGTGAAGATTGATGCATGAGATGCATCGAGTATGACGCTCATATGTTGAATGTTACAGTCTCTGCTGTTCCATCATGAGGCATGTCAAGATCTCTATCATTGCATGGTAGGTTTCACCATAGTGAGGTGTCATGGTTTAATCTTGTTGTAGGCTAGCGCTCAATGATGGATCGGACTTGAATATTGCACCGATATGGTGGGTAGTTTTGAGACTTATTGAGTGTAAGTTAAGTGAGTAGGTTTTGCAATTGCGAGGTATTGCACTATAACTTCACTCAGTAATCCAAGAGTCAACATAATTCTCTTATAGGTTGTTTTGGAAACAAACCTAAAAGATAAAAACATAAAACATTAAGGTCATATTAAAATTTCTAGAAAACCATTACTCGATGGGATCAAGACATTGAAGGGAAGAAGGTCTTTCGCTTCATTACTTTGTTATAAAACTTAACATTATACTTCCACATCTCGGGTATTTGATACTAGATGAAGATCAAACATTTGTAGAATGTGTTGAATCTCAGGAGAAGTAAAATGATGGGAAAGGTAAAGTGAACCTACAAGGTAGGACTGATTTCTTTACCAACTGGATTTATTCTGAGCACTCAAAAATCCAATCTATAACAAAATCACCCAGGAAGATCATAATGAATGCTCCAAACTATCTCTGGCATTATTGCTTGCGCTGATTAACTGAGAAACACATTTCTAAAATCCATGAGGATGGAAGATAAGACTCATTTGATCTTGGATCTTATGAGACATGTGCCTTTTGTTTGTCAAGCAAGACAACTTAACCCCTTTTCTAAAAATTGAAGAAGGGTGACTGTGACTACTTGGATTCATGTATAAAGGTGTATAAAGGTCAAGTGAGCACTCTAGCCAAGAGATACGTTACTAGTACTTCATCTACTAATGAGATCAGCTGACTGAGTATGAGATACAAGTATGAATCCTTTGAAGAAATGCAAAGGAGTTTAAGAATAAAGTACAAAGTAAATATGGAAGAGTATTAGACACTTCCTTTTGATTGAAGGTGTAAGATACTAAAACCATGCGTTCTTTGACAATCAGTGGGAGTGTGACATTGAGTCACAACTTGCTCCATCTAGAATACCATAAGAATGGAATGTCTGAGAGGACAAATTGGACTATGTGAGACATGGTTCATTCTATAATTCATCACGTTCATCTTTTTAAAACTTTTGGATACACTTTAAGACATTGACATTTCACTAGACTAGTTTGCATCTAGTTGGTTCAATAGACACCATACACGAGTTCAGGATTGGATGTTGTTACAACCACCAAGCAAGGATGGTGACTTTACGGCACCAAAACTCAGTTTCCATGGTAAAGGTACAAAGAAAAGTGAATCTTATGTAATGGACTCAAGTTAAGGGTTAACTACATCAAATGTCATGTGTCGGGAGGTTATAATGTATAATTTCCCCATGGAACGGGTTAGGAACCATTACAGATCACCACGGGAGCAAGAATGAAAGGAAGGAGATTTCTGGAGCTCCTAGCGTGATGGAGGTGTGATGGATTGCGCCAGGAAGGAGGAAAATGGCCAGCTGATGATTTTGGGAGCCTTAGGCATGATGGAGGCATGATCATCATGCCAGGGATCATGCCAGGAACCTGAAAACTAGCTAGCACACGAATTGAAGAGCCCACGGCGTGATGGATCATGCAGGCATCACACCGGGGTCACGCCAAGAAGCCCAGAATCCTTAAAGAAGAAAACTGTGTTCAGCCTCTCATTCTTCTTCAACCTTTCTTTTCTATACTCTCACTCTAAAAATGATTTCTCTCCATCGCAACCTCCGATTCTAAGCCTCCAAGCTCAAGGTGGAAGTGGAATCATGCAAGGATCATTGTAGAAACAACATTGCAACAAGAATCGAGCTTCAACAACATCAGAATCGATGGAATCTGGATTTGGGGCATTTTTGCTACTATTCATGGCTGAGGAAAATTCATCCAATCCTTCAAAAATTGAAGAGGTTAGTATGTTCCAATGATGAATTTGAGGTAGAAACAAGATTTGAACCATCCATACATCACGAATTGGAAGAAATGGAATCTAGGGTTCATGAGTCATAATGAACAAAAATTAAGGGAAGCATAAATTGATGCTTAATTGTTGTCCTTGGATCGATTTAGGACAACATTAATACTTGGACTCATGTCCAATTGTTGCTTAATCTCGGAGCTAAGGCAATGTTCAAAGGAATTGGTGTAGAATTGAAGTGTTTGATTCTGATGTTTTGATACTTCAATTATGTTTATATGATGATTCTAAGCAACTTTAATTCTTAGAATGAGTTATGAATCAATGCCTATGATAGAGATATGAGTTAAGTTCAATAATTGGCAAAAATGGTAAACTGTTGAATAATGACACAAATTGAATTGTGTTTGTACGGATAACTGAGAAATGGATAGAGATGCATGAATAGAAGTTATAGAGAAATCGGAAAAGGTTTAGCCTATTATGCGAAAATGGGCTAAGATATTTAACACGGAAAATATTGATGAACTGTTACACAAAATGCAATGTTAAAGTACGGATAGCAATATACATAGGTATACTACTTATGTATATGGTTTCATGGATATCGGATAAGAAATGGCCAAACTGGTGATTTGGACTGAAACATAGATTATGGTGAATGCTAAGTAATGATTGAAAGAAATCTCATGTATTCTACTGTTGTACAAAACCAGACGCGGAAACGGTATCCGAATAACAAAAAGCACGGAAAGATAAGCAAAGACTATTATACATAGGTAAGGGCTCAACCTTCTTATATACGTAATACTACACATGTATGGTGTATAGGTTGGTTGAAACTAGCTCTCAGGCTGAGGGTAGGGCCCGGTGAATCCCGAGTCTAGTTCCAAGGTAGGAGTAAAGGCTTGTAGGTACTCTGATGTGGGGCTACATCTCCCTATGATAATGATGCTCTACAGTTGAATAGTGATCGACACTAACGTGCCAGGTCCCGGTATCATGACCTGCGTGATTACCATGATAGACCTGATGACTGATGACTGATTCTGATGATGTGCCAGGTCCCGGTATCATGATCTGCATGATTACCATGGTAAACCTGATGATGACAATGGTAATATGGGGACTGTATACCCCGTGCTAGTACTATGCGCCTTCTGTACAGAGCTTCGGGGTTGCGAAATAACTATCAGGGGTCGTTGTGACTGTCTAAATTGATCTGTGCATTGCATATCATTTGTATGTTTAAATATATACTGTATACGGCATACTGTCATGATAACATTGTCATTGCAGGCAATGAACGAAGATTTTCCCCCTCTTCTTCTACCTAACCCCTTACCGAGTTCTCCCTGGAATTCACCCCTTATATCTCCCTATTTCAGGAGTATCGGGATCTAGGGTCGCGGATTAAGATTCCGCCTGGCCATACTGTATTTTGTTTCTGAGGTAGTATTGTTTTCTCCTAAGTTATGTTTAATGAACTCTACAGTTTAGGGGAGTTCCTGATAGAGAATAAAATGATGTTAAAGATAATGATACGGATTATAGTACTGATTTCCATAAATAGAATGTTTATACAGATAATAATGGTTTACAACATGTTTCGGTATGTAGCTACAGCAACAACAGCAACAGTAGTGTCAGGCCGGATTATCAGTGTTTCTTAACTGACTGCGTGATCTACAGTAGGTGCAATGCATGTTAAGTGGGCTCTGTAGTAGTAGGTTTCACTTTACATATAGCTTAGACAATCGTATTTTGATGCATGTATGAATGATGCACAGTTGATAAGTTTTGATGTTACTGACGTATGTATATATGGATATGGATTTCATGCCTATGTATATTGTATAGTTGCATGTTTATTTTATTGAAGAATGCTTGCTGAAGGCAGCTTTGTTTCGGAGTATCTGGTCTGAGCTGAGCTCATTTTATCTGTATATTGTTAAAAATGTCTGAATTGCAGGAAACAAATGAGGTGCTTCCGGAATTCATAAAACACATTTTTGGGCTAACTTGGCCGAATAAACTGTACCAAATGGCTGAACCAACAATTATGAAAGTTTATGTGGTTGTAGCCCTATGTATCTAGTTTCCAGAAAAATTTACGGAACTTAATTTAGGTACTTATGGAATTCTTTATAAATGTTTGAATGACAGGTGGTCTAGTTGGGAACTGTGAAACTGTTCTTTATGAATGTTTACTAGCCAAGGACTGGGTTATTGAATTGACTCATTGTACTGGATGCGAGGAGAAAGGTAAAGAAACCATCACCGCCACCCTTCCAGCCCCGCATCTGCTTCCACCGGGTCATGCATGGAGGGGGTGGTTACAAGTTGGGATCAGACCAGGTTAAGATTTTACTTTCGTTGGGATATGCTCAGGAGGCAGGTCTTATTTGCACTGGGTTGATCCCGGATAGTTCCCCTAGGGAAGATGGCCGCTTCCTGACCTGAACTGCATGAATCAGGAAATAAAACTTTGGGCTGCTAATCTAGAGATACTTAACTTGAGTAAAATACCGGTTGGGTCCCGGTAAAGCAGGATTACTTGAGATTGGTCAAGTCTCACTTGAATTGAAGGATGTAGGATTGTCTAATTGCTTATTATACTATTGTGTGTTGCTTGGGTGCGAATTGTTCTGTGTGATAAATTTGTATCATGCATCATACATTGCATCTACTCTATAAATCCATAGGATACACTGTTGCTGCTAAGTTTATGTGTTAACCATTGTACGTATGTTATTGGATGGATTGAACAGGAAATGGTAAAGACCTGTGCACAGTGAGGTCAGCGGAGGCAGGAAATGTAGATCCTCCTCCACAAGTACAGCCAGCTCCCCCACCGCCGCCGTAGGTACAGGTTCCAGAGAACCTTCTGTAGGTGCTTAGGCAGCTGAGGATAGTTATTGATACCCTCGTGCTGAGGGTAGAACATGGTGCCCCGGTGGAAGAGCCTCGGGAGGACACCACAGATGATCATGCGTATGAACAAAGTAATGAAGATGAAAGTGATGATGATTTCATAGATATGACATATGACAATGAGATTGATGGTGAAGAGGTTGATGCTGTTATCGCCGATGTTGGGGAGGATGCTGAAAATGATGACTCTAATGATGAAAGAAGGCACCCCCGAGCGTGAGGAGTACGGTCAGAAGTTGTTGTTCCTGACCGATCTACTCACAGTCAGGTACAGGTTATCAGTGAGCGATGAGGTAAGCATCGTCGCCGGACAATAGATGATGATGAAGATGTTCTGAAGGCCTAGAAGCCCGGGTACAGAGCGTCATGGGTGCTAATGGCCTAATGATGTTGGAGTGCTTCCAGCGCCCAAATTCCCTCATGGTGGCATGTTTAGGTTCTGGAGAACCTTCTGCGAGTGCTGGGATTATTACAGACAGATTTATGTTAATGATTTTGATGATGATTGTCATGATGATAATGATGATGGTTATTATGGTAATAATGATGATAAGGTTATGAATTGCAAGAATTGTCAGCTCTGGGATCATAGATTCTGGAAATGGTAAAGTTTCCTATAAAGAACATTACTGTAAGTTGAGCAGCCGCAACAAAAGGTAGCTCCTAAATAATGTGAAATGTACAGACTAAATGTTGACGGTCCTTAGATGTCATGTCTGGGATGCCACCAGGACCTATATTATGTACTGCCTGATGATGTATTTTGAAATAGTTCAACATGAAGCACCTAAAATAATACAACTTATGTGAAGGCTAAGTTCATGGACACGGAGGTGCGGAGAACACTAAGTGTTCCTTTGTTATGTTTATGAACATACTGGAAGGGGTTAAGAGGAAAATGATAATGTAAATTGACAGGGTGATCGGACAGAAAGTGTTCACGCTCCACACCAATGTCAAGAAAGAAGAAAATGTACAGGAATACGGCAAAGATATGAGGAATTGTTAAATGAAGTTCAGGTTCTGATAGTTGGGTACTGTATAGTCCTAGGACTCGGTGCTATCTGTGGTTGCCATGTCGAAAGACCGATAATTGACTCGGGGTGCAATAAGATATACCCGGAGGATGGGATGCCACCAAAAAGCTCAGGAAGGTAGTTTAAACTACCTCTCCCGCTTGACAGATGGTGGTTCGAGTGTACCAATTAGTTTGTACAATTGAATGCTCTGGCATTATGGAAAGTGTTGATTTACTGAATGAAGTTACAGACAACCAGTGAAACTGGAATCTTACAAGCATAACAGAAAAGATGAGTTAACCGAAGCTAAATCCGATTACACAGTATAGGGGAACGATAGGCCCATCTTCTGGAAATTGATGACTACTACTGAGAAAATAGTTTTGTAATACGTTAAGACAGCTCTATCTGATTGTAAGATAGATCATATGTACGGTATGCTCTGGGAATAGAATGTGATGCTTCATTCTAGAGTTTTGTTAGTGACAAAATGGTCCTAATAGTATGTTCTGTATCAGTACCACCCTACGGTACACTTACATGATGTTCTGACTCAGTTTAATGTTTGGATCCGTCATTGCACTGGTATGATATACGATCGGTGAATCCTTTGTCTTGATTTTAGGATGCATGGAATTTAATTTTTAATCACAGTTAAAAGTTTACCATCCCGATGAGATGAGGGAACGGTAATGTAGGTATATGTCAATGGATTGTCAAAGAGTGACATTACATATGCTTATAGTTGACAGTAATCATAATGACTGTACCTTTTATATTTCCAAAAAGGGAAATTAGGTATTGCATAAACCGAAGGTATAATGCGAAGTAGTGATGTATATGTTGAGATGCGTTCTCCATATATGATTAATGATCAGGGCATTGAAGCACTCAATTGTTGACTATTGATTACTGATGACTGGTTATTGACTATTGATTGCTGACTATTGATTGTCAAATATCAATGTTGAGGTATGCACAAGTACCACCTTTTGAGGTGAGTTTGATGCAACTATTTTTATGATATTCTGAGATCTAGAATTTAAAGATACAGGATGTGTTGAGCTATGTTTTGTAGAGTGGGACCATCTGGGAGTTTGAACTCGATTCTGTCTGATATTGGTCCACAGTGAATGAGATGATGAAGGAATTATGCACAGTTATGGAATGAATACGATTATTTAAATGGTAACGAAATAGAAATGATTATGGTATGAACTTCTGTCCGATGAGACGTAGAAATATGAGTACGGCTTCCGTCCAGTGGGACGTGAAGATATGTACATGGTTTCTAGATATGAGATGTAAAGTATATGTACGGATCTCCATCCGGTGGGACGTGGAGATATCAGTTAAGACAACTGCTCAAGAAGATGTAACAACATAAGAGGGTCTCTCAAGAGACATCTGCAGCGTACGAGCTATCACACCTATGTAAGTTTTATGAGATAGATTTATTCCGGTACTATTGTACCGAGAGAACCGCTAAAGATGTTCTGTTATTTTGATTGACGAGAAGTCTGAAGTAATCCGCAAGCACGGTATGAATATTGTCCAGGTTGACTATGATTTTAGATCGAGTCGCCTGCTACTGTATTGAAATACACCCATTAGGTGTTTTGAAAGATGTTTCATGCCGAGAGAAAATGCAAGGTAAAGAGAGAAAAGAAAAGTGGAACCTAAGGGTTAAGATATGTAAGTGTATACTACTTCGTGCCATATAACCCGAATATTCTGATGATTAAAGGCATTGGTACGACTTCCTCTATATGTAAGAATGACTGGCACGTTCTGCTATGATGATGCAATGAGAACTTTGAAATGTGGCTAACCACAGCTAACAATACTGAACTTTATTGTAATGGCAATGGGTCTGAGGTTACCGTTAAGGGTCAATTTCTCAAGTAATACATAGGAACTGTTATGTTATGTGTAAGTTATGGTATGAACCTTGGTAAAGAAGTTAAGTTGAACTGTTGTATTCACGGACACGTGTATGTAACTGATGATATGGCCCTCTGAGGTATACGGAAGCACACTGCCGTGTATGTGGCTAAGTATGATACTAATTAAAGAACTAAGATTAATGAACAGGGAATGCCAGGAACTCTGTAGACGTTACTCATTCCTATCCGGAAATGGGGTAATGTCACTCTGGATTGTTGACTGGTTTGGCCTGACATGGTCACACTATGATTTTATAGAAGTCATTATGGACCGACTGGCTGTGTACTCGCATTTCTTGCTATCCAGATAACAGATCTACTGGAAAAGCTTACCCAACTGTATGACAGAAAGAATGTACAGGTACACGGGGAACTGGATTTCACTATAAGGGACAAGAATCCACGGTTGATCGCACAGTAACGTTCATAAGACTTGGGCATGCAACTCTACTCAAGTACAGTGTATTGTCCCTACACCGATGAATGGTCAAAAATGAAGATTCATATTATTAAAGATATGTTACGAAGTTGCGCACTAAGCTTCGGGGAAAAAGTGAGATCGATACAAACGGGATAAAATACGTAATGCCCCATTGACGGTCTAAAGTAACGGAAAAGACTGAATTGGCGCCGAAGCGATAAAAGAGACAACGAAAAGATAAGGAAATTTCAAGTACGGTAGGAAATTACAAATAATCATAATACATCCTATGGGAACAAGTAGCGCAATGATTTGAAAATTAAAGTTGGTGACAAATGCTGGTTGAAAGTGGCATCAACAAAAGAAACTGTGTTACCACCCGCCTTGGACCCTTGGTAGAATTGTATATTTCTCACTATGTATTTTTGCCGGGAATTAACTCTATAAATTCCCAGGAAATTAATGATATGTAATGAAAGATGTTTTCAATGAGAAATAATATTTGGAGAGTGATTTGGAAG
>JBBYHH010251460.1:0-12983 GCA_038382905.1 Daphne laureola
TTGATTGGTGACTAGTTACTGAAAACTTGCTTGATTTGAAGTATTGCTGTCTCGTGAACTGCACCTCCTTAGCTATAGTATGACTATATAGGACTAGAATAATGTGGAATGGAATCATGAAAGACTAACAATCCCAAATTCAGATATGACAAATGGACTGGTCATTTTTAAGGGCCCTACTTGCAATGTTCATGAGAGTTGGCTACAAGACACTTCCTTTCTTTTCCTTTTCCTTTTCCTCTTCCTCTTTTCACTTTTCACTTTTCACTTTCATATTATCCTTCAATACATTTATGAAAGGTACTACTAATGAACAGTAGCCCACCAATACGTCACCCAATTTGTGTGTGAGATGGTTTGATGTAATAAAACGCATCGTTTACTTTTCTTCATGTGTTTGCCACTGTATTAGGATGGTACTGTAGGAGTTGTGAAAAGTTACTGTTGGTAACTTCCGTTTTTCCTTCTTCTTTTTTTTCTTTGTTAGTTTAATTGTTTTATTTTCACAAACTTTTTTATTTTCTTTTGTATAGGTGCTTAAAGTTTTACTCATAATTTTCTCTTTTATTTCTCTTTTAGTGTGGTGCTCTAATGTAGAAAAACTGTATATTTGGGTTAATTCTGACTCTATACAAAAATAAAATTTATTTTAGTAGTTACAAAATATTACTCCCTTCGTCCTAAAAATATTGAAACGTTTGTTTTTCAGTATTTAATTTATGATTTTATTTTTCAATCATTTTGAAATATAAATTTAAGACTTTTATATATATAAACAAAAAATTGATGTGTCTATTTTATAAATATATATTTTTTATATTTTTTTTCAAACGTTTCAATATTTTTTTGACGAACAGAGTACTTTATCTAAGGTTTAATTCTCTTATTTGCTTTTAATGATTTTTTTTTTTAAAATTTCATTTAGATCTCAAAAATTTCACTCATATGATTTTGTAATATCTTTTTCTTTTAGTTTGGTGACCTAAATGTAAAGAAATTGTACATATGAGCTAATTATAACTTTTACATGTAGGAGAATGGTGACTTTTCAAGAGGATCAAAGTAAAATGTGAAAAGTTCTAGATGTAAATTTTTTTTTTTTTTTACCAGATTAAACTGTTTTTTGTTTCACTTCATTTAATGGTATAATTACCATATTTGCATTTGTTTTTTTTTTTTTCGTTTTTACGAGGTGCCCCTAAAAATATCCACTGATAAGTTTTTGTCATTTTTTCCTCTTTTAGTGTGAGTGACTAAATGTTGAAATATAATATGTGTTGGTTAATTATAATTTTATGCAATCACATAAAATTATTGTGGATGAATAATATTCGTTAATGATTGTGTCATCTCATCCTAATTTGTTGTATTTTACCTTTTCTTCAAATTGTTGAAAAGATTGACTCTCACATTTGATTTTTAATTTACTTTTTGCACATTAACTCCTGAAATTTTAAAACTAATAAGTAAATTGTGAAATGTTCTAGTTAGCCATAAGATTGTTTTTTATGAAGTTAGACCAATATCTATTTATCTATGATCCATTTTCCGTTCGATGTTACGATCTTATCAAATTCTTATAAATTTTATAATATACACCTACTGCGAAGTGCGGACATATGAATTATTGTTTAACTTAAAGGTTGCTTCAAGCACGTTATCTAAGTGAATTACAATCATTTTTTCTTCTTCTAATATTGCTTGCAATTATGTTATATTTCACGATGTACATGTTGATTATACAATATCAATCGTGTAATGGGAGATGACTAGAATAATTATTTCAACTCATTACCGTCTCATAATATTTTCTATGAAAGTCAAAAAATCTATGATAATACGGTTTGAAATTTCCATCTCATTACTCATTCAAAAGAAAGCGTAACACTTTCTCGCTATACTTTTACACGAATTTATAGTGTCTAACTAATTTTTTTCAACTAATCATCATTATAAATTTTATAACATCGATCTTAATGTAATTGAGATTAAGGTTTGCTAATGATGATGATGATGCTCACAATTATTGTGGTCTGCTAAAGATTTAACTGCCTTGCATGAACATAGAATTTTGCGAGTGAATGTGGTTACGAATTTGACTTGACTGTTCAGGATCTAGGTTCGAGAAGATAGGCTAAAACGGGCAACATTTCGTACCGGTACTGTTTGCAGCGGTCACTTTCCTTCTTCATTTCTCACCCATCTGAATAAATAACAAACTTACAAGCCGCATTAATGGCCGCCTACACTTTGGATTCCCCCATTGATATGACTGTCTTTCTGTCAGCTTTTTTTTTTTTTTTTTTTTAAGAAAAATGGAGAACATCAATTTATAATTTTATTGATATGAACAACGCTCAACAGTACTTACATTTAAAAGAAGAGGGGTCTACATTTAAAATGGCAAAACCTCTTTTAAAAGAAAAGTCAAGAAAAACAATCTATCAACAACTATTGCAAGAGAAGCCAAAACTGCAACAGAAGAGCCAAGAGAAAAGACTAGTTTTTCTCCCCTCTCAAGGGAGTGAAATCATGTTTTCTTAATACATTGCCTTTCTCAAAAAAAAAAAAAAAAAAAAAATCAATAAAAATTGCTAAAACATCACCTGTTGTAGTTGACAATTGCTCTGAGCCTGGACCATATT
Source organism: Daphne laureola (assembly GCA_038382905.1). Classification (NCBI taxonomy): domain Eukaryota; kingdom Viridiplantae; phylum Streptophyta; class Magnoliopsida; order Malvales; family Thymelaeaceae; genus Daphne; species Daphne laureola. The sequence goes on from JBBYHH010251460.1 coordinate 2,646, forward strand.
CCTCTTGCTCTAGAAACCTTCTCTACCAGTAGTTTGCTTACCTCACACGTCCATATCTATTAAATCCGGAGACCCCACATACTATTACTACTAGTGCCGAGTAGTTTGTAGCGTTTAAATGTAACTGTTTGATTCTAAATTTCTAATCATTAAAAAGTCATCAAAATATGTTATGTAATATGAGTACATTGAAAATTTATATTTTTAATTGAAAATTTAATGTTAAATGCTCAAATTAATATTTATGGTTTTAAATTATGTTGAACATTTCTTTAATTTTATACTTTCATTTTCTAACTCATTATTCTTTATCACATGTATATTATTTCAAATAATTTTTCAAATCAATAATACTAATTTTGAATCGAGTCCAAGTTATACAAGAAAATTATCAAATATGAAAAAAAAATGTTTGAGAAATTATATCAGTAATAATATTTCTAATTATATTTACTTTTTATTTTAAAAAATAGTAATCATCTAAATAAAATGTAAGAATGAATAATAACTTTCTAGAAAGTCTCTAATAGTTATAATAACTTCAATAATGATATTTAAACATTGAAACAATAAAAAATTAACGGCTTACGGACTAAACAAAAAATTTCCAAATAGATAGATTTTATTTTTATTTTTTTTGAGAATTTTTTAAATTCTGATGTCCAATGCATTTTTTTTTAGGAGAATGCGTGTCATTCTATAATATTGGTAAGAACCGAGAGAAGGAGATTGTCCAGGGTCCAACCCCCATACAAACAAAGCAAAAACAAAGCCCTCCACAAAAACGGGCATAGTTGCACCTATCAGCCATACAACTTAAGGTTGTACAGCAAGATAAGCAAATAAACAGGATATAAGAGAGAATAAAATAAATAAATCCTAAGATGTACAAACCAATATGTATGAAATGTGGTGTATTGATCAGCAACCAACAATGAAGCACTTCAGGAAGAAACTCAAATGGCAAAAAAGCCTGATGCAAGTATCCGTGCGCAACGTGACTCGCGTAATAACCGGCTCCCGTCCTCTTCCGCCAAAAAAGCTGCACATAGCAAGCTTCATAGAACCTGGACCCTGCTGAAATACTCGGAGTTCCTCCTAAAGTAACAATCATAATTGAATCACCAGTGTATACAGACCACTTATACTATTGATATACCTGAGTCTTTTGGACTAAGAAGATACAAAAGGAATACCCGAAACCCTTTCTAACTGCTCCCAGAATGCTCATGGCTCTAGGTAGGGTGGGACAACGGTGCCCAGCCCTGCCACTTCCACGTCCTTGTTCCCCAGGTCGTCGTCTGATATTCCTGTCTGAGCTCATTTTCTGCCTTTCACGATCGGGACACTGGTTCCACCTCCTCTCGGCCTTCCCCGACGTCCAGTGCCATCCCCCCCACTTTTCACCAAAGGGGGAGTATAGTCAACATCAAGAGAACGTCCCACCAAGAATGAAAGAGGAATCATGGGGGGAAAACCAAGAGATTGAAGAGAAGGACCTTCCTCTGAGATAGCTAGCTCACGTTGTTCATTCACCGAAACATTAAAGAGATGTTCAGAAGTGGGGATAATTCCCAGGGTTGGAGGAGCCACAGATTGTGGAAACTTTACAAATGAAACTGATGAAGATCCCCCGGATGAAGGGGACCACGGCTTAACAGGAGCCACAGGGGCTGAGACCCGGAAAGAATCCCACACACGGGCATCCCGCTCCTTTGGATTAATTTTGGCACGCAAGCCTGGTCCAAACAGATTCTCATGCATAGCCATGCAGTCTTTTTCTACATGGGTCAAAATATCGCACTTATAACAGAAATCCGGTAGCTTCTCATAGGTGACCTGCATAAACAATTTAGTACCCTCGTGCACAGTTGGAATACCCCGCTTAAGAGGCTTTGAGATATCCAGAGCAACGCCGATTTTCATAACTGAATCATTCACAATCACTTTTCTTACCACCCCCAAATAGGTACCCAAAGCTTCTCTCACAGCAGTGGAAGCCCAGTCAAATGGTAAGTCAAGGACATTCACCCAGAATTCAGCCACATTAAATTCAACAGCAGATAACTGATCACCAGGTTTGAGCACATTGAGAGCCATAATTTTATTGTCAAACGACCATGGTGATAAGCGTAAAACTCCTTCCATATGTTCCTTTTTGTCGAACTCAAATATAAATAAGTTATCCTTCGGATTACCCGTACCTTGTCTGACTTTGAAGGAGACTTGACCGAACCATGCAGCTTTAAAAGCTTGGTACAAGTTTTCCGGTCACGCCATCCTGTTGGAGAAAACACGAGCGCCAAGAGAGAAGGATACCGGCAGTGAAGGGGGCAACCCTTCCAAATTAATTGCCGCCGGATCATCCATGGATAGTGAAACAGCAGCCATACCCACCGCAATTTCGTTCAAAACCATGAAGTGGTATGTCAAGCGAGGAGGCGGGGCGGTGATTGGAGGGGAGCGCAGGTGGACGATCGACTGCGAAGGACGGAAACGATGAGAGCAGCGATCCAATAGGCTGAGGAAGTCGCGATTACTGGAGCAGGAAATGAACTGGAGGAGCCGCAAATGCTGGTGCGCACCGAACCAGGTGGAGGCGCAATTACTGATGGAGGAGACGAAACCGAGAGACGTCGGTGACGCAGAACTGAGCGAGGCGAGATCCTTCAAACGGTTGAAGGAAGATCGACGCCGCTCCGTGGAGAGGAACGGAGTGCTACAATAGACGGACCGAGGAGGAATATTCGCCGATGCAAAGAAGATCAGAGCCGCCAAAGAGAGAAAATGCCAAGGTGCCCTAGCCGCCGCAGGGATCGTTACGATGCGCTTCTTGTGTACAATATTTTTGGCGCTTCCTTGGTGTCACTAGATTGTGCCATCTTCTTCCAGCACAACTTCATAATCACCAATTTCAACAGTACCATCATCAAGAAATGCCGCAATTACAAACTATATTGTTGGAACAATAATTCCATCCGAATAACCGAGCTTGATGCAGTCCTTATTCCATGTATCCGGATTACAACCACTCAAGTACATAATTTGCCACTTAGAACCAATCATGCCCATCGATGTTCCTGTGGATGTTTAAAAAAATAATCATTTCTGTTTCAAATGGTTTGTCATTTATTTATTTTTGAATTGCAAAGAAAAAGTGAGTAATTCTAAAGATTTCTCAGGAAAAAAATAGAGATGTCTCCGATACATTTGAGATGGAGGGAATAAAAAGAAAAATGTTAAATAGACATGATTAAAATATGTTACAGGACACAAAAAAATATCATTTTCTCCTCTCCCTCATCAGGTGGATAAAACTTTTTTTTTTGTATTTAAAGGAGAAATTAAAGGTAATGAGATAAAAGTAATGTTAAAAGATTTGATTAATACGAAATGTGTCGAGTTTTCTTGATTGATTCAAAAAGTAATGTAAGTTAGGTTTTCTATAGGAGTAACACATTCAATTTGTCGATGATATACACCTTGTTCAAGAGAGAGATTGTGGAGGTGGGGAACAGTAACATTCAATAATAATTTAATAATGATCCAATAAGAAAAATGTTTCAAAATTTTAAAGATGGAGAGTAATAAGTTTAATTAGTAGTCCAAAATTAAATAATTACGAGGCTACATCTCTAGTCGTTAATAATGACAGCTCCATAAACAGGTAAATATTATCCTTCCAATTAAATTCCTCATGTTCCGCTTTCTTTATCCCTAAAAGTTTACTCCAATACTTTTATCTTTTTAGATTACAAAAAAAAAAAAAAAAAAAATTGGTGAAATATTTAGTTTACTCTTTCAATTAAAAATACAGAGGTTTAGTGAAATTTTTAATTACCCCCTTGATTGTTTATAATGGTAGTTGACTTTTAAAAAACTTAGCAGTAATTGAACTAATTATACTCCAAAACAGTTAAGGCATTCCGAACACACGTGTGTCACAGTAGTATGAGCTTCTCTGCGTTTCTCCTGTCTAAACTCGTTCGCATCGTGTCGGTGACCAGCCGACAGATATGGCTAGGCAGGGCCCGGTTAGGGAGAAAGAAATGACAAAAGCAAATTGTTCGGGTTGAAGTGTTAGGGTAAGAAATATTAGTGATAATAGTTAACCCTAAAATTTTTAACGACCAATTAACAATACAAACAGTCGAAGAAGGTAATAAAAGATTTCACTAAATCCCACGAGAGTAATTTCAGATTTTCAAAAATAGAATGAGCAAACTTTTTTTTTTTTTACCAAACCTCATGTGAGGCCTTTGTAATTTACCCTATCTTTTTTTCATTGGTGCGAAACCATGTAGGGTATGTTTGGTTGTCAGAAAAAAAAATTATAGGATCGGATGATTAAAATGAGATAAGATAAAATAATACTCCCTCCGTTTCAAAAAAATTTAAACATTTCATTTTCAGCATTTAATCTATAATTTATTTTCTTCAACATTTTTTATGCAAAAAATTTAAATAATTTATATGCAAAAGATAATTCAATATTTCTAGTTTCTAAATTTAATTTTTTTAATTTTTTTTAGAAAGTTCTTAATAATTATTTGAGTCAAACACACCATCAAAAGTCAAACGTCTAAAACAAATTGAGACGAAGGTAGTACGAAATAAGATAGGATAATGAAATTGTAATCATTTAAAGATTAGTATTATCAAACTGTAATAAAAATAATAAAAATATTATATCATCATCTCATCTCACATTTCTTATCATTTGCAAAGTAATTTGATGAATTTATCGATTTTTTATGAAATTAAAGTAATAGGTAGGATGAATCTCATCTCATTCATTGAGCGTGCCAAACAAATGATACATGTACATAATGAGATGAAAGTCATTTCATCTCTCATTATCCCGGCAACCAAGAACAGTTTTAGTTAATATTTTATACTATTTTGGGTTGATTGCTTACGTTTATGATTAAGGATTGTAAATCAATTCGTGCGATTAAGAAAAGGAAAAGGAAAACCCTAAAAGCACTACTTTCATGTCTGTCGTCACCGCTTCTCTGCGTTTCTCTGGCCGTCAGTGCCGATTATTGGCGAGCGCCATTGGCTTCACCCAGCCGCAGACGTCTCAATTTCCTGGGTATCGACGGAGGCCTCCTACTGGTCGGCGTGGTTATTCCCCTCTCTGATCTCTAGTTCGTCGAATATGGTGTTGTGTCCGCCCTTGTCACCGCCTCCTGCCGATGCCATGCAACCTGGGTCCTCGGGTCATTCGGTTATGTCCCTTGCGTCAATTCGGTCCTGCTGGCCTTCTGTTTGTTTCTGAGGCTTGGCGGGCCTCCCTGGATGCGATGGGGGGTTGTGTGAAGTTGGAGGTTACTCAGGCTTTGATCCGATCGAGCCAAACCCCTTTGTCTGTGGAGTTGGTTTTTTTAGTAAGAGTTCTCAGATGTATGGGATGTATATTAGAATGAAGGGGTGGACCTATTTGGGTTCAATTCGGTCGATGGTTTTTCTGTGAGTGAGATTCATGTGATTGGTATTTTCGAATGGGGTGGACAATTATCAGTATCAATGTATTGTTGGTGCAAGATGGAGCTGGAAGTGGGATGGAGAGCGACATGGATCGACAATGCTCTGTGCCTGGCTATATGAGGGCTATTGTCTCGGGTGATTCAGGTGCAAAGTCTTACCTAACCATTCGTATTTTGCTCTGGACTTGGGATGATCGGGGGATAGAGACACTTTGTTGGTTTGAGATGTGGTCTGTGCAGGTGTGGTCCTTTGTACATTTGTGCTTCTCGGGTATTCTTGCAGGGAATAGACTTTCTAAGGGCCGCATTACGTGGCTACAACGGAGAAGTTTGGATGATGTGGTTCCACCCAGGGACTACATTGCATAAATTTTAGAAGTGGAAGACATAGGCAGAATTTCCACCAGAAGTGAAGAACCAGGCCAACCTCCACCGAGGAATATGCCCAAGAAGAGTTTTGGGCCCAAGACCCAAATATTGAAGGGACGACAGAAGCCCCAACTCAATGAGCTCAGATCCACATGTAGACCCGAACCCAACGGCATCGGCACAATAGGCCCAACAGTGTCTTGGCCTCTCTTTTTGCCCCAATCTAAGGCCCAATACCATCAGATTAGACCACCAGAGCAAGAGCCCATCTTTGACCCAAATCCGACCAGGACAAGCCCAAGTCAATGACCCAGCATTGATCCGACCCATAAAGCCTTCACATTTGACCAAGTTGGAGTTCATGCTTGTGAAGACCATTTCGAGCGGAAGTTGAATCAAGTGCGTCAAGCCCAATTTCAAGGTTCGAATACTTTTTAAAATAAAAGCTGCAACAATGATTTGGGTGAGACTTTAACTCATCACCTCCTATTCTCAAAGTGGCACCTCATCCACTAGTCTCAAGTCATATTGTTGTCATGAGGAGCTTCAATCAGTGTTATAATGAGGAGCATTGATGGAGACGCCCTATTGGAGATGTTTCCGTAGAAACTTCATAACTCACGCTAAAGATATCGTAATTTCATGATTCTTATTGTATTGGAAAGCTAACATCCGGATCTACATGTCTTATGAGGAGGCCAGAACCCAGTTTGAACGTTAAAATGGCCGAATGGAGCTTCCAAGTGACACATTGCTGCAGTTTATGGTTTGAAGTTAAGTGAGTTTTGTAACTCCTCTTTTAACCACATTTTGTCAACAATTTCAGCGAATTTTACAAAGGATCTATAGGCTTCCTTCTCTTGAGTTACGAGCAATAAAATGGAGAAGTCAATAGCCTTTACTTTTAAGTTTAATTAGGAGTTATTTGGAATAATTCTAGTATTAATTCTATGAGTTATTTCTAGTGCTAATTCCAGGAGTTAATTACAATAATTCTCTATGTTTCTTTTGTAACCTAAGACTAGTTCCTACTAGTATAAATAGGAGTCTTGTCTCACTTGTTCTTCATCAATGAAATGACAAAGAATTCTTCTCTATATTTGTTCTATCTAGTTTGTTATTCTTTAGCATAGTTTTCTAAAGAGAATATCCCCTAGTTTAGTCTTCTCTTAGTCACTTCAACTCCATACTTGAGGCTCAAGTGTGCAACATATCCATCAACTCCAACTTGCTCATTTTCTCTAAAGAAGGAAGAAGTTGGATCCACCACCACCGGGCATTATTCTTGTAATTCCCAAGTCTTTTTGGAGCTTGGAGGTTTCAAGAGTCCAAACTACATCATCATCATCCACTTTCGCCAAGCACAAGGAGGAAAAGATCAACTTTTGGTTTCGGGTTCACCATCCAACCGGAACCATATCAACGGATGTCTCGAGTAGGCTCACAGATGTTGCGGATGGATCCTTCTATCAAGTCATTTGGAATTTTGAAAGAACTTGTGCACACACATCACTTGAGATTTTACACCTCTTATGGGTTTTCTTCTTTTGTCACTCTTGTGATTCTACAATGAGTTACTCTCTCCGTCCCAAAAGTAATGAAACGTTTATTTTTCAGGATTTAATCTATAATTTTATTTTTCAATCATTTTGAAATATAAATTTAAGACTTGTGTATACAAATAAAAATTTCATGTGTCTATTTTACAAAAATATTTTATTTATATTTTTTATATTTCAGAATAATGTAGATAAATTAAAGTCAAATAAACATGAAAAGTCAAATGCTTTACTATTTTTGGGACGGATGGAGTATATTTTTTCGCACCTTAAACTATTTAGTAGATTATTTATCATTGGCCTTAAGCTTATGGGATAGTAGTTTTTGCTATTTGATACTTATTTCCTCACTAGCCTTAAGCTATTGGGATAGTAGTTTGATTTCTGCTCATTATCTGTTAAGAGCTTTAGATGTCATCACGGGGGTATCCCTGCTAAGGTTGTTTATCCGATCAGAGTCTCTTCGCCATTAAATGAATTGTCAATCCTCATAAATTAAAAAAAAAAAGGATTGTAAATCAACGTAAATTATAAATACCTCGTCTGTAGTCCTTCCGTCCCAACAATTTCACAACACTTTTTTTTCGGGATGTCCCAAATATTTTACAACATTTATCCTTTTTATCAACTTTTACACTTAAAGTTACCTTATATATTACCCGTATAATTAGACCCAACTTCTCTCACCTACCCAGGTGATCTCCCTCAAGACCTCTTTCTTCAAAATAATCTCTCTCTCACTCCCTCTACAAACTGTCAAGACCAACCCGAAAGCCACGATTCTCCATCCTTCACCGTCACCGAAACCAGTGTCATTTTCCATCATTGTTGATCTATCACCTAGACATGGCCATTACGGGTTGTCGGCTATCGTAAACTAGCCCCAAATCATAAACCTTCCTTGCCCAACAACCCTAACCGTCTGCTCATCCTTCTCGATTTACCACCATCTACTTACGTCTAGCCATGCACCCAGTGGCGGACCCATAAATTTTAAAAAATGGGGTCCATTTATATATTTTAATGTATATTACTTTTCTCGTCCTAAAGTTTTTACAATATTTTGATTTGACACAAGAATTATATGAACAAATAGTCTAGGAAAAGATCAAATAGTTGCAAAATTAAAGCGAAAAAACTTTTTTAGAAAATAAAGAGACTAATATTGACTATATTTCAGTATTTTTTGCATATAACTTAGTGTTGTAAAACTTTTTAGATGAATGAAATATAAAGTACAGAAATAATATCACAAAATTTAAGGATCCATTACAACTTTTAAGAAATTTTATCAATAAATTATATATCACATATACATATTATTGGGAAAAAATAGGGATAATCCGGCCATTAGAGAAATACAACATAGATAACAAGAGGATGCAACGTCGTTTGAGCCTGAATTAACAGTACTTCAACGACTCTCCCAACAGGGCAACTAGGCAAAAACCCAATTGTAAGTTTGTTACTCATTTTCACTAGATTTGGCAAGGTTCAGCTCTCTCTTAAGCTCACCCTTCTTGTGTTGCTTCCAGGTACGGTGGATACCTCCAGCGCACGTAATTTGATCATCTCGATCGAAATCCCATATCTTGTCTTCCTGTAATTCCCTTGAGTTTCTATCTCAGGACCTTCATTATGAATCTTTCGGTTGTATTGGACATTTATTGTTAAGAATCACGGTTATTCGAAATTTCTAATTTGAGCTGTAACATGACCAACTACTCAATGGCAATGGTGCGAACTAGGAAGTGATTTCTGGCCAGAAGCTCTATCTTCGAGGCGAAAATGAGAGTAGATGAGAGTTGGTTCTGATTAAGGTCTGAGGATCAGTTTTATCTTAATACGAAGCTTCCGGTGAGTTCACATCTTCCCAGCCATTTACAATAACAGACTTCGGTGTCGGAGCTTCTACATTCGGAGAGAAAGAGATCACGATTTTGGGAGATCCGGGTGCCGATGACGGTGAAAGGTCGGAGCTTTTGCTCGGAAAATATGAAGAAGCTTCGTTCACCTTCAGCGAACAGAGCGGGTTTCCCTCGGGCCTCTACTCTCTGGTGAAAGTGATATTTTGAATAAGATTGAAAGTTTGTGATAGGTTCAAGGAATAAATTGTAAATTAAGTAAGGGTGTTTCAGTAATTATCATCAATTAATAGAAAACTTAACTGATAAAGTAACGATATGATTAAAATAAGATAAAAAACACAACTTTAAGGTTAAAATATGATGAAATTCTTTAAATGAGACCAAAGTAGGATACATGTTAAAGTTAAGGGTCTAAAAATAAAATTTACTCATATAGAAAATGTAATTTATGATGATTAAGACATTATTTAAAAATAACTGTTTCAATTAACTGTAACGGTTTAGAAAAAAGTTTAATGGGCGAGACATAAAAAGTTACTCATAAATTTATTTTTATTTTTTGTCTTTTCTGATATATTTAGATGTTAAGGTGGGGATTGTGGAGACTTGAATTCCATGTCCAAAGAGCATAGCTAGCCACTCTACTAGATGCTCACGACATATATTTTAATTTTAAACCATGTCAAACACATACTAATTTCGCAAGCTAGCAAATTAGAAAGAGTGTGGATACAGTGTGTCATAGGTACACTCTATGTGCCTATAGATAGAAGAAGGAATGAAGAACATCGCTCTGGCTTGTCACCGTGTTTGTCGGTGGTGATTTCGGAATCACCGAATCTACGTGATTCATCTTTTCTTCCGCCCGGAGTAACCAAATTAGACAAATTTCAAACCGACCCACCTTCTTTTTTCGTGAAATCAACAAAACTAGCAACAAATCCAGCCATCTCCCTTCTTCCGGTGACAAAAAACCACCGGCCCCGGCGCATTTGTTCAGCAGCCCAAAATGATGCTCGCCGACACCACAATGATACATTCGTGATGCAATAT
>JBBYHH010251570.1:0-12981 GCA_038382905.1 Daphne laureola
CTCTTAGTTCTTTCATGAACTTTTATTTTAAAACCTCTTAAATGGTTTCATGAAAGATCCTAGGAGTTGTGAAACATCATTCACTAGAGTTCACCATCTTCTCTACCAAGTAGCTGGAACAGCGGGTCACAACATTCATGGTCATCAACACGTTGATGGTAGTTATCAGTGCTTGATGAACTTGACGTTGAGCAGATGGATTTCTCATCGTCTTCCTTGGCTATGAAGCAAATGTTTGCTTCATTTTCTCCATCTGATGAACCATCATTGTCGCTCTAGGAACCCATCATCTTATGTCTTGTCTTCTTGTTGAATGGTATGTTGTCCTTCTTCTTGATCTTTTTTTCATGATGATGACAATTAGGAGTTATATGTCATGTTTCATTGCTTTGTAGCAGATTGGAACTTTTGAAGAGTTCCCTCCATGTTTCTTTCTTTTTTCGTCATCTCTGCTATTTTTCTTGAACTATTTTATGAATTTCCTTGCAATGAGAGCAGCTTCATCTTCACTATTCTCTTTATCTGATTGAGGATGTTCTTGAATTTTCAAGGCTATATTCTTACCCTTGTTGACGATTCTTTCTTCTTATTTTTCTTTCATCTCATAGGTGAGAAGTTTTCCAAATATCTCATCTACTGTGAGTGCTCCCAGTCTTCCACCTTCATTGATTGCTTCCATAATAGTCTTCCAGCTAGGAGGTAGACTCCAGAGGATCTTCCTGACTATCTCTTCATTTGTATAAGACTTGCCTAGCTGCTTGAGAGGTGTAAGTATTTCATTGAACCTTTTGAACATGTGCTCAATGCTCTTCTTGGGCTCCATTGTGAATAGCTCATATGCTATAACCAACATATTCCTCTTGGTGTCATTGACTTGGGCAGCTCCTTCATATGTGACCAATAGTTTGTTTCACATATCATAAGCACTGTCACATGAAGATATAAGGTTGTACTAATCATGAGTCATTGCACAATATAGAATGTTGATAGCTTTGGCGTTCAGTGTGGAGATCTGATCATCTTCTCTGGCATATTCAGTGCACTTCTTAAGAACTTCAATTCCTTCTTCATTCTTCTTTGTGGGAATCTAATTTCATGTGATGATGCATCTCCTGATAGCAAAGTCAATGGATTGGATGTGAATCCTAATCCTATTCTTCCACCAGTTGAAGTTTGTTGCATCAAAGAGTGGAGGCTTGGTTGTGCTCTATCCTTCATACATAGATGTGCATGCCATCTGATTTTGTCTTTAAGCCGCAAGGTTCTTGAAAAGCAATCTTCTCTAATACCAATTGAAGACCCAAATATGGCAAAGAGGGGGGAATTGGCTTTAAAATAGATTTAAAATCTTTTAACTTTTCAACCAAAACCATCAGATCAATAAGTTGATAGATCAGAGCTGAAAGCACTTGTAGAAGTAATGTATCAATGCATTGATGGTTAGCATAGATAAGAGTTGTAAGTCAGAGTGAATGACACAAAGATTTGTAGAGGTTCGATCCAACTTGACCTATGTCATCTCCTAAAGACACACTTGAGATTTGCTCCACTAAAACTGAGGCCTGACACATAGGGCTTAAATAGAGTTTGCCTGACACGTAGGACTTCACCAAGGTTGTCTGACACACAGGACTTTACGCCTAATGCCTAACAAAATAAACTTTCACCAATGCCTGACTAACAGGACTTTAAAAATTGCCTAACTAACAAGAATTTAACAATGGTTGTCCGACGCACAGGACTTTACATCAAGATTGCTTGACAAACAGGACTTAGAGTGATGACAGTAGACTGTGATCAACGGGTTGATAGAAAACACTATCAACCTTCATCTTTCTTGGGAAGTTTCACTTGATCAGTGATGTAGAACTTTTCTAACAACACCAATTAGTGAAGTTGATCTATATAAGTGCAGGAGAGTAAGCCTCTTACAATGATAGATATAGAACATAAGGCTTCTCTATAATATGACTATCTGAAGTAGACAAAGCTGATGTTGATGATCTTCTGGTTGCTTGCAGCTTTGTGAATTATTGCTTGAGAGTGTCTTTGATCTTTGTAAGAGAGTAGAAGAAGAAGAGTATTCGCAGAATGATCAATATGTATGTTCTGGTGTCTGTCTCCTTCTTCTTATTTCTTCTTCTTCTTTTATAGGCTCCAAAGCGGTTGTAGATGGGTAGGAGCATTTTATGATCTTCATATAGCCATTGCGTATGAAATCTTTCCTTTTTGAACTTTGTGAACATTGGCTAATTGATTTCTAGTCATTTCAAATCTTTGTAATATTCTGTCATCTTCCATCAACACATTGATAAAGACTGGGTTCAACAACTTGATGTATTTTCTTCTTCAATCTTGATTCTTTTTAGAGCTTCAAACTTATATTTCTTCTCTCATTATTGTAGCTCGATAGTGGAGTGGATGGATTTATGTTTGATTTCTTCATGACTTGTGAAACTTGAAGCTTGCATTTTGAGTATCTGGTCATCAATGCATTGATGCACACTGCATCACACGCTCTTCTGATTTCTTTCCTTTTCTAAGCTGATTGGATCTTTGTAATCTGATTTCTTTATGATCTGATGGAGTAATCATCTGAAAGTTTCCATGTTCTTGATCTCCAACATATATTCTTCGATTTCCTATGAATGTGCCTAAGAAACAAATCCACATTAATCATGAATTTGGATTGAAAATTGTGTATACCGTAATATTCAACATGAACTATATAACACATGATTTCTTGTACTTTTGAGTATTTTGCATTATAATCCCAACATTTTTTATCTTTCAAACAAAGAGCTAGTAATCTAAGTCAAGACACTAGTCTTATCAAAACTTTGAAAAATGGTCCTCAAGGTTTTGGAATCATCAAAACAAGTGGTTAGAGGCAATAAAGTCAACACATATGATGCATGATTTTGAGGAAAGAATGTCTCATTTCATAAACATTGGTGTGGAGACACTAGTGCATATATGTAGGTTCTCGTTATAGGAATGAGTTCACTGAACTGACCTCCCTGAGAATTCCTATATTGAAATATTTAATCATCAAATAGGAATTATCTTTTTACAATTGTGCTTAATAATTCTTTAACTTGAGACATCATAGGAGGTTTGTGTATGACATATTGTATTTTGATCTTGTCTTGATTCCAAGGAATCACAAAAGGGATAACTATTGGGTATAGTATTTATCATGTATGAAATCTTGTGAATATCAACAAAGGATCCATCACTTGTTACTAAGACAAGAGAATGTCCTATGTTTTCCTTTAAATTATGACTTGGAAAATCCTTGACCAAGGTGAGATGGTTAGAAAAAACATTTTCTAGTTCATCAACTAAGTCATGATTTTGGAATTGATACATATTTATTGAGGGGTTAGGGAGTTTGGTTACCCATACTCTAAGCTCAGTCATAAAATTGTATGGTTGAAGGATCGTATTGCATGGTAATTGTAATTGGAAAGGCTCGCTATACATTTACTTAATCTGGGTCTTCATGACATGTTGCTAGATGTTAACCATGATTTGTAAGAACTCTTTAGATGTAATAATTTCAAGAGTTATTAACTAAGTCTTAGTTAATGGATAATTAAAGAGTTTAATTATCAATGATTTAAGTACCTAATAAGATCATAAGAGTTGTGGCTGTACTACTAGCATTTGGTGAACCTAAGGGGTCACACAGATAAGGTTGATTATATTAAAATTCGTGGGAGAGTTTAATTGGCTTTTGGACAAGTGGGAGATTGTTGTTATTATATGCCCAAAACCAACAAGTCTATGGATTAATATGAATTCTAATAAGGTTAGGATTGCTTATAGCATCGGGAATTCTAATGGCCTTAAAATTGCCCATAGCCTATAAATATATCATATGTGGAATAGTTCCCACATAATATTCTCTACAAAAAATCCTAGCTCTTTGAAATGTTCGACTCCCTTTTGCTAGTATGGAATTATCGGAGTGATGCGTTGATCATGTGGATCAAATTTGGTGCAGTTATGCTTGGAGTTTTTGTGAATCACGTTCCAGTTAACTATCTCATGTTTCCGCTATGTGCATGTGATGCAATTGATCTGTATGTTATGTTACATTTCTCAAATAGCTTATCCATTTTACTTCACACTTAACAATGGTCATCATCTAACGAAGTACTGAAACACAACAACAATATAATGTGAATTTGCTTGTTTATCCTTCTTCTTTAATTTCTTTGCATCAAGCCGTACTAATTAAAATTCAAAAGGTAGAGTTTAAGATACTTTATTTAACTAGACATAACAATTCCTAGATATATAAAAGTTTGTATTCAACAGGATTTAAAGCATACTAGATTGTTTATTACAATCCTTAACCTTAATTATTTACTACTACTATATTATTACCAATAATAAATTTTCAAGGTAAGTAAGTTTTCAAGTCATCATCTTGCTTAATTGTTTATGTCTCAACATCTGGGGTTTGCGCCTGCTTGCTAAAGTTCAATTTGGCCCGCTTGATAGCTGATGATGAAGACTCTCTCACCGGGTCGTTCTCATCTGGTTCTTTGTATATCTCTTTACCTGGGTAACATGGCGTATAAATTTTCCTTTTTCTTTGCTCAAGGTTTGACTGTCCACCACCTGAAGGTCCCAAACCCGAGGCTTGAAACCCCTCACCCAAACCCCCCCGTGCCCAAGTCTTTCGACCCCCTACCCAAACAACCGGTGAAATCTTGGAGCCCACCTATCAAGTTGGCTACTTGCCACCCTCCGCCTGTGTTGAAACCTTGCTCCCAGTCATAGTTGGTAGTGCCAAAGTCTTTCAACTCATTGCCAGTGTTGAAGCCTCCAAATTCTTTTGACTCTCCAGTCGTGTCTTTTGACTCATCGTCGAGCATGCTGCCCGGGGCTAACTCGTTCGGAGGCAACTCATGTCTTTCATCATAAAACTCAGGTGTTCCTCCACAACAACAATCATCTTCCACCAAAATATTAAACAGAAGATCATCATCAGGTATAGCCTCATTAGATCGATCAATTACTGTCAGTTGAAATCCCAAATTGATGCATTCAGCAAGACACATTCTGATTGTATATGCTACTCCATTCTGATCAGCAAGTAATGGATATATACAATTATATCTTACGATCACTCTTCCTGCAAAAAGTGGAAACCCACACCAATTTTATCTACATAGGTAGTACATGTATTAACCATTTTCTATATACCATATGAAAAACAAATTGTGACGATTTTCTAAATGATTTTGGGGGCACACGACCATCATTAAACCAAAAACTACTTTGTCTACCACAATCCTTTTATTTATCATTTTTTTCTAAACTCAACAAATGATTATCTCTAATTTTGCTTTCATTAACTCTACATAAAAAGAACCTCCACATTCTTATGAAAAAGTTCCCAAAAGAGAAAAGATCACTTTCACAAATCATCTTTCATAATATCTATTTTCTCATTATATATGTATTACAATGGGAAGGAAGTTCTATATACCAAAATTATTAAAACTTTCAAATTAGTTAAATTCACACCATTTCTTCAAATGACTTATTAATTAAGTATAAAAGGTAATAAGTATAAGTGACATTTAAAAAATATCTGCCTAGGACTACCGCCGTTGCACCTCACCATCTTCGTTGAACTATTTTGTTCTGCTATCACATCACTTAGCGCTTAGGTTTTTTTTGTTGCTACCTGTTTTCGGGTTGCATCCTTTATATCACCATTTCTCCATATTGATGAGTTACATTAGTTTGAATTATTAGGGGTTGGGTTCTGCGAGAACAATTCATGCTCTAAAGCGTGTCTTCCACACTTCTGCCCATGCTTATGCTCCTCCAATTGTGTTTTTACTTGAGACTCAGAAGACTCAGAAGAAGATGGACACAACTCGTTGGCTGCCAGGGTTTTCCTCTTTTTTGCGGTTCCTTGTGAAGGCCGCAAGCGTGGCCTGGCTTTTCTATGGTGAGATGGTTAGCAAGTCTCTATGTTGTCATCTTCAGATTACCATATCGATGTGTAGGTGTGTGGTTTGGGAATGAGTTGGTGTCTGACGGGCTTCTATGGTCACCCAGAAGTGTCTCGTCACAGTGAGTCATGAGATTTGTTGAGATCATTGGGGGCTGCCAGCAGGCTCTCTTGGCTGGTCATTGGTGATTCAATGAATTTCTCTAAAGTCATGGGAAACGTGGTCGACTTCCTCATAGAAAATCTCAGATGTAAGCATTTTTGAGCTTCTGTTTATAATGTAGGACTTAATGATCTTGGTTTCTCTGGTTTTCCATGAACTTGGGAGAGTATGGTTTCTGTTGGAGTTTTTGAACAGGTAAGATAGGATATGGCCTTCTCTACAGCTTCCTGGCAGGCAGCCTTCCCGTATTTTTCTATTTTTCTAAATTCTGATCACACTGGGATAGAGGTCCACTTCATCCATGGACGACGATGGGGATAGAGAGTGTGTCCATTTGAAAAGATGTGGACTTTGGAAGGAAAGTGTGAGGAGATCTTGTGTTTAGCGTGGGATTCTGGTCATCATCTATTTGGACATCTTAAGCATTGTAGAAGTCAACTTGCTCGCGAACATCGGGAATACTTTTGAGGTTTACACCATCACATTCTCTATTTGGAGGAGGATTAGGAGATTTGGTGGGGAAAGCCTCATCTACCACGGACCTGGCACAACAAGGCACTTTGCTAAAGGAATTTGGATGTTTTTCTTGAGCGCGAGTAGAATTTTTTAAGCCACCGTGCTCGTCAGAATTGGCTAGTTGATGGTGATCAGAACACCAAATTTTCCTCAAATCTGCCGCAAGCAATGGAATAGGATTGTAAACATTCGTGCGCTAGGGGCAAAATTGTTACTGAGCAGAGGGACATTTAACATGAAGCTGCTTATTTTTTCACGGATTTATTCACTACCTCGTGAGTGTCAAGACAAGAGTAGGTCATATATTTTGTTGAACCACGGGTTTCACCAGAGATGGAGTCAAATCTGATGCTTGTACACTGCTGAGGAGATTAAGACTGGTCTATTCCAAATACACACAACAAAATTGCCTCATCCTGATGGTTTTCCACCGCTATTTTAATAGAAGTACTGGCATATTATGGGTGAGTCTGTAACTGCCTCGGTCTTTGATATTCTCTGAACGAGTATTCTTCCTTCTAACTTGAATCATACTTATTTAGCACTTATTTCAAAGTGCAAGGACCCGATTGATTTTGCAGGTTTCTGTCCCATAACTCTTTGCAATGTGATTTATAAAATAATCATAAAAGGTCCTGGTTAATCGTTTGAAGTAGATGATGCCCTCAGTCATTTTGGAAAATCAAAGTGCCTTTATTCCGGGATGCCAGTTTACTGGTAATGCAATGCTTGCTTTGGAAACCTATCATACAATTAACGCAATGCATGCTGATCGTTGGGTACTTTTGCAGTCAAGTTGGATATGACTAAAGCATATAACCGAGCTGAGTGGTATTTCCTCAGGTACATGATGATCCGTCTGGGCTTTCCCATTTTCTGGGTTGAGTTAGTGATGGTCTATGTGGAATCAACTAGCTTTTATGTGCTTGCCAAGGTGTTATGTCTCGGTGATTTTGGCATTCTCAAGGGATAAGGAAGGGAGACCTCCTATCGCCTTTTCTTTTCTTTTCTTGTTCTGCACTGATGACTTTTCATCTATCTTCAAGTAAGCTGAGGCTAATAGATTGATTGAAAGGGTGGCTTTAACCCATAATAGCCCCTCTATTACGCACTTGCTTTTTAGAGATGATTCGCTTCTGTTCTTGCGGGAACTTCCTCATCTACTTGATCTTCTACGACTTTATAAGTGTCACCACCACCTCCATGCATGACCCAGTGGAAGCGGATGCAGGGCCGGAGGGCGGCAGTGATGGCCACTTATCCTGTAAACAAGCAGCAATATACAGTGGGTTGGTTCCACAACCCAGTCCCTCGATCACATCTCCTTAACATGAACATGCTACACCACACAACAACTTCGCTATGTAAAAATTTCCTGCACTTCTATAGATTCACAACATATATATATATACTGAGCTCCACTCAGACCAGGTACCCCAGAAATGAAACTGCCTTAGGCAAGCATTCCCCGATAATATAAACACTTACATCAGAATTCAATAATCATACATCATATATGTATACCTCAAAAAATCAGCATTCAACCATTTTGTATACATATTCAAACATGATTATCTATGCTATATGTACCATGCAATCTACATCTACAGAGCTAGCTTTATAAACATAAAGCACCTACAATGATCACGTAGTCGGGTCTGTACTACCCCGACGACCAACACCTAATCCTGCTACTCCTGCTGCAAACCACACATAAAGAAAAATGTTAACCGTTAATATCTTATAAAGTGCTCATCCAGTAATTTCTGGAAGAACTATTTATAACATTATCCCCTTTTTCTATTTCATAAACATATGTGTATCATAACTATTTCTCTATCGAGATCACCCCTCCCAATCATGTTATCAATAATCGTAATCGTATAAAGAGCTACTTTATACCTTTGTACAAAATCACACTAAATGACCTACATAACCTACTCTGCGGCCCCAGAACCTGAAGCTCCTGAAAAGATATAAATGTAAGGGGGGTGAGTTCCCGAGAGAACTCAATAAGGACTGAGGTAGGAAAAGATGTCTATCGATCAGTACCTGTAAAGACAATGTTAGCATGAACAGTATGCAGTATATTACAGATCATTGAGTCTATATAAAATCATGGATGAGTGATATGCAATGCACAGTCACGACGGCCCCCGATGGTAGTCTTTCAACTAATCGGAGTTTCACAGTAATAATATACAACAGTAAAAGCGCGTAGTACTAGTGCAGGGCATACATCTCCATCACCGTCGTCAGTACAGTACATATCATCAGGTTCCCGGTGACGACCATGAGGATCGTGATCACGAAACCTAATATCCCATTGCAATCACTAGGTGATCGCAGTACATCATCAAGGGTGTGGTAAGTCCCGCCTGTGTGAAACCTGCACACCTCTAATCCTATCATATAGTTAGTCTCGGGAGTCACCGGGTCCCACACTCGGCCCGAGGCTAACTTCAACCAACCCGAATTGTATCAAGCGTGCTAGTTATATACACATTCAAGAAGGTTGAGCTCTTACTTGTGAATAACCGGTGCCGTAAGTCGTGCGTGCAATTCTGTCCACTTGTATAACTTCAGTTAACTCTCCCAGTAGGTTAATCCTCATTGCTCAAGAAACCCTCGTTAGCTGTAAACAATTATACAGTAAATATGGAATCAATTTCCATCATCTCATTTTTAACATTTCTGACACTTAGGAAATTTCTCGGTTTCCGACCACTTTTTGAAAAAGCGTCAGAATCTAACAATTATTTCCTATCTTACCCTTTACCTTTAAAAGCATTCAATTTCATCATTACTTGGGAAAATTACAGCATTAACCATTAACTTTTCCATAGTTAACAATTATGCCCAAGCTTTCTAAAATGGTCATTTCTTGCCCAAATTTAATGTAACTTCACATGCAAGTTACCTTTCTAACTGCAATACCATCCATGCTTTAACATACAAATTTCACCATTCAAATCTCAATATTTTCATCCTTTAACAATTCAGTCCATTTTCCTAAAATGAGCTAAATCTCATCCATTTTCTCTACAATTTCATATACACACTTAACAATTCATTTTAAGAAAAACCATGAACAAACATTCAACTTTTCTTCAACATTCCTCAATGTTTCCATACTTAGTCAATTCGGCCAAACCTATAAAACAAACATCATTGGCCAAATTATTCTACCATTTTACCTATCCATGTACAACCTTACTTTAACACCTTTGATCACCTAACATTCCATTTGTCAACAACATCCATCAATTTCCAAATTCCATCAATATTTCAGACCTAGCTAGAAAACATGACCAACATCATTTCATTTACATGTTTCTACCATATTAGAGCCCTAACCATCAATCTAACATCATTCAAACAACTTCCAGACAGAAACCTTCAACTTCACATTTTGATCATCCACTATCCAATTCGGCCTAAACTCTTAGACCTTTCACCCCAAATTTATTCCACACATTTTTCATTGAATTTGGAGTTCCTAAACACCCCTAATTCATAGCTTTCAACATAATTAACAAAAAACTTGCATGTTTAAAATTCACTCATCAATTCGGCCCTAGCATGATCTCCATGTTTCACATCGATTCTCAACTTATTCCAAGTATTAATGTTGCTCAAAATCAACCCAAGAACATAATTGAATGATCACTTAAACACAATTACACATTTTGAGCAACTTTGCCCAATTTTGGCCAACCTTGACCACATTTGACCATGATCATAACCATTGATTCAACACTTCTTATAACCATTAAAGATGCTTAAAATTACCTCTAGAACACGTTTTTTGCCTTACATTAGTTCAAATATGCATTTTGTTTCTCCACCTCAAAATTGAGCCTTAACTCTTAGCTCCATGATTCATGATGAATTGATCAACATACCAAGCATTAAACATGTTCTAATACCACTCAAGAACACTAATTTAATATCAATTTAACATTCCCCTAACTTTGTTCATGAACACTTGATGAACCTTAGCTTTGATTTTTGTAAAATTATGATGAAATGATGGTATTAAACTTATTCCTAGCTCAAATTCATCATTAGAACATGATTACCTCTTCAATTCTTCAAACAATTGGTGTAAATATTCACCCATCTTCATGATCAAATTCGTCCATGGCCTAAGGAGAGGGAGAATGAGTTATTTTCATGGTGTAAACTTACTTTTATCATGATCCTCTCATAAAACAATTTTTACCTTCAACTTTGGTAGCTTAGAGATAGATTTTTTGAGCAAGATTTGATGAAGTTGATGAGAAAATGGTGAAGATGAAGCTTCTGGAATTCGGCAGCGGCAATGGAGGGAGGTGAGAGGTAAGTTTGGTGTTAAATGATATCACATATACTTACTTAAGTATATATTATATCCTTATATTATTTCCTACTCCATTTCTTCTCTTTTCTTACTACTACCACACATCAAATCCATTTAAATGTCCATAACATAACTCATCTCAATAATGGTACAAAATTATGTATCCAATATAATTCTAGTTTTGCCTGATTTTGCAAAATGATTGTTTTATCCTCTCGGGTCAATTTTAGCAAAACGGCCCAAAATTCACATACCGATTCAAAATGTCTCTCTCTCATTTACTTTCCATAATTTGAGACTTAATAATCCAACTTAAACATCCATTTTTCTCCCATCTTTGAAAAAATGACCATTTTGCCCCTAGAGGTAAAATCTGGAAAAATATCTTGGAATTCATCTAGCACTCCCAAAATACATAATGTCATAGGAATAGACCTTAAACGAAGTCCCGAGACATGGGAATTAACAGTTATACGTACTTAGTAGATTAAATTCAGAGTTCCGATGAAAGCAGAACCTAACTGCCAAGCATACAACGTCAGAAAATCCCATATGCCCGCGATGGCTGTAACATTCTCCCCCACTTAAGACTCTTGGTCCTCTAAGAGTACCTTTAACTTTTGAAACTCCTGGGGGTATCGATTTATCATATCCTTTCTCGGGAATAGTCTGAATCGGATCAAAAATATATTTCTGTAACATATTTACATGGAAGACATTATGTACTATAGACATACTTGGTGGTGAAGCTAGCCGGTAGGCTACCTTGCCCATCCATTTCGGAATCTCATATGGACCTATATACCTCAGGGCTAGCTTATCCCGTTTGCCAAATCTGTTAGTTCCTTTTATCAGTACAACCTTTAGTCAGACCTTGTCGCCAACCTCAAACTCTAAGTCATGGCATCGCTTTTTCACGTATGATGTGGTACGATCATTCGCGGTCTTTAGCCATGCTTGTATCCTCTTTATCTTTTCCATTATCTCTTCAATGACTTCGGTTCCCAATTCAATCTTGTCCGAGGCTTCGGACCAACAGTGGGGCATCTTGTACCTTTGCCCATATAGTGCATCGTAAAGCATCATACCAATCGTGCTCTGGTAACTACTATTAGATGAGGATTACACCAGAGGTAGATATCGGTCTTAATCTTCCCTGAAGTCTAGTGCGTAACTTCGTAACATGTCCTTCATTATCTGAATCACGCTTTTTGATGATCATCGGTCTGGGGATCATACGTTGTACTCAAGTGGAGTTGCGTGCCCAAAGCCTTATGAAACATTTTCCAGAACCGTGCAGTAAACCGTGAATCCCTGTCTGATACAATGAAATCTGGAAATCCGTGTATCTGCACAATCTCCTTGATATACAGTTAGGCAAGCTTCTCCAGTTGATCTGTTACCCGAATAGGCAAGGAGCGAGCGCACCCAGTCAATCAGTCCATAATGACCCATGTAGCATCATAGTGTGCCCATGTCGGGGCAACCCCGTCAATAAATTCAGAGTGACATTACCCCATCTCCTAATGGGAATGGGTAATGTCTGCCAAGTCCCTGCTGGTTTCTGATGTTTAACCTTAACTCTTTGACAGGTAGCATACTCAGCCACGTACACGGCACTGTGCTTCCATATATCTGACCACCATAAGTGAGGATGGAGATCGTAGTACATATCTCACTTCCGCGATAAACACTTAGTCTGCTAGAACATGCCACCTAGAGAATTTCATCTCAGAGGGCTACATCGTCAGTTACATACAAGTGTCCTTTAAACATAGCAATCCAACTTAACATCTTTACCAAGGTTTATACCTTAAGTTAAATAGAAGATGTCAGTTCCTGAGTATTACTTGAGAAGATTGACCATTAACAGTAACCTCTGACCCATTACCAATACAGAAAAGTCCAGTGCTGTTAATTGTGGCCTAACCACCCCCGAGTGGTCAGAACCATACCTCAAGAGTTCTTCTTGGACTTACC
>JBBYHH010251680.1:0-12977 GCA_038382905.1 Daphne laureola
CATTGATTAACTTTAGCCTAAGTTGGTTCATTGATTTTTCAAGAATTGTTCCATGTGGCCTTGTACAAGAAAAGCAAAGAACATACTGTAATTTGTTGGACTAACTTTAGCCTAAGTTAAGAAAGTGTAAGTCAGGGTTATCCAATGCTCTGTAAAGCTTCTTAAGAAAGTGTTGGTTCAGAAAGCGTAAGTCAGGCTTATGTAATGCTTTGTTGGTTCAGAAAGTTTGAATGCTTATGCAATGCTCTTTAAAGCTTCTTAAGAAAATTTCGAAGAACCTTTACTTCCTCAACCAAAGGATCCACTTGTTCATGAGAAAGAAGGATAAAGTATTAATAAAATAAGATGACATAAAACTCCAGAGGAAAGAACAAGGATACATGAATACAATTCAGGAGCCAAACTTGAAAACCTGGAACAGAGCTCCGACCGTCTTCTTCGTCTGAAAAAATAAAAAGAATTCTGACCAATGCAGCAACCAAACTTATTGGTTCTCTGTGTTCGATACAACTTCCGTTCAAAATGGCACCTCAAATTTCTTGTATAGAATGTAGGCTAATTCAAGATTAATGTTGTTTCAAAACCCCGCTAATTTTTGTTCAGAGAATAAAACGCACTAATTTTTTCCTTGCCCTTTCATATTCTCAGATCAATCATTTTTTTTTTCCCTATGTTTTTTCTTTAACGTCTCTATTATTTTTTTAAGTAACAGCATTAGGAGCATTTTTGGAAAATTTTTCCCCTTTTAATAAAGTCTTAATCCCTGTACCGAGAGAAATGTAATTTTCTTTTTGAGACGAAGGGAATAAGATTTGAATAGTACAAAAAATTAAAAAAGAACCGTAATAATATAATAATTAAAATTATAAAATTATGAGTATACTTTATATGATGAGGGAGAAATTGAAAAAAAAATGGTTAATTTAATAGATTGATAAGCTTTTTTAGAACACAGGCTAAATAAGATTTCCTCTCTAGACCAATTTCACATGTCAACTTCTCAAATTGAATAAAGGGAAATAGTGATTTTACAATCACCATTTTCAAAATCTCTCATTTTATAATTAATTTTTTTTCGAGTAAAAACATGGTCAATATTTTGTTAAAAGATAAGTTCGTTCAAATCCATCAACTTAATAATGACAAGTTTATTCTTAAAATTAAATATTAATGATATTTGCACCAAAAAACATTAGTGACGGAATAAAAGAATTTTAAAATGTTAGTGATAAATTTACCCTTCTCAGTAAATTTTTCTTTTTCTTGAAAATGAACAATATTTAAGCACGCTATACATAACATACACACGAAGAAATTAATTAAGCAAATCCCGAGTAATGTAAATTTAATCCTCCAAAACAAAGGAATTATTCCCGAAAACGGGCAGCTATTTGTCGGCTTGTCTTGTCTGTTCCAAGTTCAGAGCCGCCACAAGTCACCCTTACACATTTCTTTCTTCCTTTTTCCTAATTTCTCACACAAGAATCGATCTTTTCGATTTCCAGTTCTTCTTCTACAATCATTTCTGAAGCAATTCCCAGCTCAGCGTATGATTTCCATTCCATTTAACTTGTTTTATTATGTTGTTGTAACAAATCTGCGAATGACTAATTTTTCATGATTCATTGTCTTAAGCAGCTTCTGGAACTATGTGGGCTGTAATACGCCGGAGAGCTGCTTCTGGAAGCACTTCGGCTTCTCGGGTCGGTTCTAGATTCTTCCCGTAGATCTAATCCTCACTTCATCTTTTAGCAATTCGAGCTCAAGATTTCATTTTTTCGTTGTTTCTTCTTGTGCTTCTCTGTTTCAGGTTCTGGGGAACTCATCATCTCGATCTTCAGCGCCATCGACTCGACGATGTTACAGCACTGTCGGGAAAGAGGTTAGGTTCATTTGTGTTTTGATGCTTTTCACTATGATTCTATCTTAGTGTGTTAGGTTTTGCTTCATGGACTGGGAATTGAAGTACCAATTTTGGGTCTTGCTTGTCTCATTCTGACTTCCTAGCTTAGTTCCTCAGTTGCTTTAAGTTCTAATAAGATTTTGCCATCTAGTCCATGTCTCTTAGACTGTTATGTTGTTTGTTCCAGTTGTGGTTCCATGGGGGGAATTTCAATCATTTCTATCCAAATACAATTTCTCTGCTGTTACACATACTACGATTCTCATTCGAGTTTTACCTTTTCAATTCCAAAACATTGGGAAGAGTAATTCGTCCACATAAGTATGGAGCCTTAGTTTGGAATTTGGTTTGCTAATTTTGTTAATATTAACCCAGACATCAGCTTCTAGAAGGGGTCCGGGGATCGCAAGGGTTGTTGGTCAACCCAGTTCTATAGGTAACCAGACCAGAAACTAATTGAACTCAGAGCTCCTAGCCTCGTGAGGCATGGCGTTATATGTACAATCATGTATTCATGTCTGATCGTCTTTGTTTCCTTTCCTGGTTCTGTTTTTGCTGCAGGATATATCACCGGTTCCAAGCCGTTACGGTATTTCCACTTATCTTTTATCCTTTATGTTCCTTACTTTCCAGCTTATGGCCATCCTCCAAAATGAACCTATTTTATGCTCTTCATATTAGAAATGATTTGTTTGTTTGGCTATTTCCATCTGCTCAAATTTAATTCTTATTTACTGAACAGGGAGGTAATTCCATTTGTTCAACCATGTTCTTCTATCTATATCTGCAATAGACCGTTCTCTTCTAACGGCGGTGAGACACTGGTTGTTACTAGTGGCCTTCAGTTGTCAAGCACACATTCAGTTTGTTTTATCAACTCAAAATGGCTTATTGTTTGTAATGTAGGTGATATGGTTGATGTTGTTGTTCCTCACATGGGTGAATCAATCACCGATGGCACAATAGCTACCTTCTTGAAACGTATTTATCCTAAGTTCCATGTTCTAAGTTCTTCGTTCTGAACTCTATTTGGCCATATGGATTGAAAATCTATACGCATATTTGGGAATTGATTACCTAGGATTTGACTCTCTTTGTATATCCTGGTAATACATGAGCAGACCCTGGTGATCATGTAGAAGCAGATGAAGCTATTGCACAGATAGAAACTGATAAGGTACTTACCACATGTTGATCTAATTCAATGACCATCCTTGTTAGCATGCTCGTTATCTTCTTATGTTATGTCCACCGTTTGAGTTCTTTTGATTTGACAATTGGTTTTTGTGCAATGGAAATAGGTTACTATTGATGTTGTTAGTCCTGAAGCTGGGATAATTGAAAAGGTAAAGTGTGTGGAAACTGAAATTAGATAATTTTAATTTTCTCCTGATGATGGTGGCTGGACATTGAGATTTCTGTTTTTTCTTGAATTTTTAGTTTGTAGCCAAGGTAGGTGAAACCGTGGAGCCAGGAACGAAGATAGCCGTCATAACAAAATCTGCAGAAAGTCATGTGGCTCCGTCAGAAAAAGTGCCTAGCAAAGCTGCCCCCAAACCTGCTACAACTGAACCAGCGAAAACTGAGACTCCGAAACCTAAGGTCGAAACACCACCACCAAAATTAGCTTCTCCACCTTCCAAAGAAAAGCCGAAGGAATTTCATCCGGCTTCTCAAGCCTCTGCTAAGGAACCTCAGCTTCCTCCTAAAGAAAGGGAGAGAAGAGTAAGTTCCTCGTGCCAGTCACTTTTTGATGTTGAATCACTCTGTTGGAAAACTGATTCTAATTTAAAAGCAAAAAATGCTCAACCTCTTTTCTTGAAACCTTGCAGGTTCCGATGACAAGACTTAGGAAACGTGTTGCAACCCGTTTGAAGGATTCTCAGAACACATTTGCTTTGCTAACTACATTCAATGAAGTTGATATGTAAGAATTACCCTGCCACATAAAACAATGTACTCCGTAGATTAAGGATTTGATATAGCCTTTCTTAACAACTAGTTTGTTTTCCTTAATGATCTTACAAGATTACTTCATCGTTGTTTCTTTCAATTTGACATTTTGAACGAATTGAGATTCCATTGATATCCACAACCTCTGTAAAATTGAGTTGATAATGACTTGGTGATTTACTTTTGACTCCATCTGCTTGTGTTTGGATTCAGGACCAATTTGATGAAGCTACGCTCTGATTATAAGGATGCTTTTTTCGATAAGCACGGCGTAAAGCTTGGACTTATGTCAGGGTTTGTGAAGGTATATCATCTGTATGTTTTTGTGAGGTAGCTGTATTGAGATGTTTTATTTATTTATTTATTATTATTTTTAATTAAAAAAGGCATGTCAGAACACGGGATTATGCAATTGTTCATAAACTATTCCTCATTTCCTGTCTTCTCAGGGCGCAGTAAGCGCGCTTCAGAATCAGCCAACTGTGAATGCTGTAATTGATGGTGATGATATCATATACAGGGATTATGTCGATGTCAGCATAGCTGTTGGTACACCAAAGGTGTTTCTCATTTGCGGCTGCTCTCCTGCTTTCTCTCTTCTATCCCTGCCTGATCTGTGATTTAAGATAATATCTCAGACGGTACCATTCTACTTTCTTTTCACAGGGCCTTGTTGTTCCTGTGCTCCGGAATGTTGAAAAGATGAACTTTGCTGAAATCGAGAAAGAGATTAATGCCCTGGCAAAGAAAGCAAGTGACGGCTCCATATCTATTGATGAGATGGCTGGAGGCACATTCACCATATCTAACGGGGGAGTGTATGGAAGCCTTTTAAGTACTCCCATAATTAATCCACCTCAGGTACAATTCTTGTCCATCCTTCATTGCTCGTCTCTTTGTGCCACGGTAGAGGATCCCAAATTTTTCATGTAGCTGTTTGACAGTAATGGCCTTTTCTTTTCCTAGGAAATACTCCTCATCTCTATACTGGTTGTCCATTTTCCTCCATGAATTTATAATGAATGAGATAACAAGTATGAGATGAGGAAGTAGTTCGGATTAATCCATCTAAACAGAATAATGAAGTTTGATCTGGACTCTGGAGGTCACTACATGTTTAGATTTAGGTGCTAAGACCATGTACATGAAACTGCCATCCCTTGTGTTTATGCGGTTGCCTTTTCATATACTCCAACTTGTCTGTGCTGGTAGAGTAGTCAAGTCTATGCTTTCAAATTGCAAAAACTATCTTCTTAACCTTGTATTTTGGCATCATCAGTCAGCAATCCTGGGCATGCACTCCATTGTGAATCGTCCAATGGTGGTTGGTGGAGCAATCATTTCAAGACCTATGATGTACATCGCCCTGACATACGACCATCGACTGATCGACGGGAGAGAGGCCGTCTTCTTCCTGCGTCGCATTAAGGATGTTGTTGAAGATCCTCGAAGACTGCTTCTGGACATATGAAAAGACTGTTGCTTTATATTGCTATCTCACTGTGTTAAAACAGTTGGGGAAGTTTTTCCAAAGAGGGGGAATAAATTCTTTTCCATGAGCCTGCACTGCAGTATCTGCTCATAAATTGAGCTTACATTGTTTGTATTTTGAACTTCCAGTTAGCAGACATGGATTGCTAGATATTGTTTTGCTGTCAATATTTCCAGTTTACATGAAAATTAAAGGCTGGAATTTGGACCGATTTGCAGTACATTTGGGATAAAGGCAGTATTTTTTCGATCATGTTTTCGAGAACAAAAATTTAGTATGAAACCAGATAACATAAATTGATCAAATCTCATCTGAAAGATGTACATGAGTTGTTGGGAAATTTCTTAAGGGACAGAAACTAAGATGGCTTGTAATATTTTGTGGGTACAAAAGGCATCTTGGTGACAACTCCATCATATTCCTTGCCTCTTACAACAATCTTAGTCTTGGTCCCAGCCTTGTGAAACCCTGATTTCACATATCCCATTGCTATGTTCTTCTTGAGGCAAGGACTGAATCCTCCGCTTGTAACCTCCCCGATGTTGTTTCTGCTCTCATCCTTGATCTCGCTGTGGGATCTTGCCGGTGGTCCTGACGAGATGAAACCGACGCGCCTGATTGTTGGACCATCTGCTAGTTGCTTCAGAATAACTTCAGCTCCAAGGAATCCACCTTCTGCTCTCCTCCTCTTACCTATAGCCCACGTCAACCCAGCCTCCACTGGTGTTATGTGCTGCTCCATGTCATTACCATACAGGCATAGGCCAGCTTCGAGTCGAAGACTGTCTCGAGCTCCAAGGCCTGTCAACCTCACTTTGCCTTCAGATTTCTCCAGGATTGCTTTTGCGAGATCAACAGCGTGCTCCGATGGAACTGAGATTTCAAAGCCATCCTCACCAGTGTACCTGAAGAATATAATTAAAATGCAAACAAATGAACGCATATGCCATAAATTAAGTGTAACTGCCTCTGATATGGCCCTAATGGAGAAGTTTGAAGGTAGGGAGGGATCTAAAGATTAGGTTCACGAAACATTTAAGATCTCCGGAGTCCCGGTAGATCAAAACTATTGCAGAGAATGCCCGAGCGTAAAAAACGAACAAGTAAAAACTATTTTTCCCCCCTTTTCTACTTGTCCAGAGGACTACTACAGAGAATCCTAAAGAGAGTTTCCAAAAGGACACAAACAACAGTATTAATGGCCCAACTAACTATAGTTGAGAAATGAAAACTCAGTGTGTCTATTTGGTATCCAACTAACACCAATATGTTCATACAAATCAGTCTTGCATGTTTGGGTTTGTTTCCCTTCACTCTTTCAAACAAACATCAAAATTATCATCTTTCATTGTTTCAGACAACCTGCTACCAGAACATCAGTGCCACATTATCAAGAATGGAATATGAACAGAAACCATCAGCCGACTATTGCGGTAAGGACTTGCAAGCTAGTACCTTTGTTAATTTAAACAATCAGTTAAAGTTCAGGAGAACTGAAATCAGAAAGGTAGCATACCCTGTCCTGGTTAGAAAGCAAGTAGAACCGTTGATATCCAAGATTCTGAACTCTCCGAAGTACATCTTGCTCAAATCATCCTTGGTTAGATGCTGAAGAGCTGGGGCAGCAAGAGGGCCCTGCACAGATGTTTTATAAAGTGAAGATCTTAGTTATTTATATACAAGAATAAGAAAAAGACTAAATGCTCTTGATGCATGATGCTGGAAAGTTATATACTATCAGAGAGGATACTAAGACTCTTTTATTGAAGCATAATCTAGATAAGTTATACAACTAACCTGCAGAGCTAGAAGTGATCTCTCATCATGGATGTGCCATGAGACGGTGCCACCTTTAGCTTGGAATGACTTCATGTGCTCTTCTATGTGAGCCAGATCCTTATCCCTGCAGCCAGCATTGACAACCAGGTACACATGATCATCTTTCACTTTAGTTATCACTGTGTCATCAATTGCACCTCCCTTCTCATTTGTAAAAACAGACAGTGTTCCAGTTCCAGGGGCAAGGGCAGCGATATCACCGATGACAAGCTTTTCGAGGAAGGGAATGGAGTCCTTCCCTTTCAGGCTCAGCCCACACATATGAGCGACATCGAAGAGTCCACCATTCTCCCTGCAATTCACAGTGGAATCCATGATCGAGTCTTTGTACTGGATCGGCATGCTCCATCCAGCAAAAGGAACCATCTTTCCACCATGAGCAACATGGAAGTCATAAAGAGCAGTCTTTTTCAAGTCAGCCTCTGATGCAAAGTAACGATATCCCGGAGCCCTTCGATCAGCCTTGGTAAGGCGACGGGTTATTGACTGGCCAAGTTGCCATAGACCACCTCTCATCTTGCAGGCTCAAAGTTCTACCAGAAAAGTGAAAAGTACTAGTGTTACACAACTATGTGCGAGAATCGTTTTTCGAATGATGCACATTCTAGCCCAATCTTGTGCTTGATATTGTGAGAATTTGCAAGGTGAAACCTTAACAATCAACTGAATCATATATAGAAAATCCTCTCTCATAAAACCCCAATAGAGATCAGATCCTAACAGCAGACTTCCACAAGTCAATTTAATAAATGGGTGTGCAATGTCAGGCACAAAGGAGGGGAGAAAACCCAAACACCCCAAAAGAAATCAAACTAGCCCACTTCTAACAACGGACAAGAAGAACAATCCATTCATGTATCCCTACAAACTCCTGTAAATCTGAACAATAAAGTCCAAACAATGGATCAAAACAGTAAACTCACTCACCAGCCAGTGACCAGTCTTCCTTCTGAAACGAAATGAAACCAAACCACAGAACTCAAGATAGCATCTTTCTCGGTCTGTGCATAGAAGCACTAAAAATGATAGGTTTTTTTATATGAATATACGGTATAAAACATAAAATAATGGGACAAAAGGAAACATGAGTTGGTGGTTCCTAGTGGGTGGATGTGGATTTCTCTCCCGAATCCAGGAACAGCCAACAAAACCACATCGCTAGCGAGTGGTGTTGAATTTGAGAGTTTAGCTTATTGAGCACCCTCCAAAATCTATGCTTTCTATAAGTTCCGGTGTTCCTCACGACCACACAAGCACTGGTGCACTCACTCGATCAACGGTTGTCAGTGAAGTGTTGGATCTAAGGTAATTTTATCGCACGCCTAGTCTAAGTATGCAGTTGAGTAGTCATAAAAAAGGGTCCATCTTTGTTGGCAGATCATATTGTGAAGAGTGGAAATGGAATGGAAGTTGGTTTGTGAGATTTTTACATCTTTTTTTCTAAAATTTTCATCACTTTCTTTAAAGTTTAAACCTTTTTGTCGTAATAAAAAACACTTTTTTGTCAAATCTTAAGGGAGAATACACCCTTCATTTGGGCTGAACGGATTCAATATGGGCTGAGGTCTTCTAACCCAATTTTTTGGCCCCATTGCAATTTGCAAAACGAGTTAATTTTGGCCTCTTGCAATTGCATCGCATCCTTGGCGCAAACGGCTTTAAGATTGGGGTTTTCACCGAGATGTGTTTGGCTGGAAATGAAAAGGGGAAGATTTGAGATTCAGTTTTGTTCAAGTCACTTTCTTTCAATCAATCTGGGGGAACCAGAAAAAAACTCGTGGCTTTGGCGACCCCCATAACTAGATTCTTCCCCGCCCTATTTCCTCACCAATTCCTGCATTCAGAAACTCGTTTATCTCAAATTTCTGGACTTTACTTCAGAGCCTACTGCCACCGATGGTTTCTTATTAATCCCATCAAGGCAATTCATAGCACAATCTTGCTCCATTAATTTTTGATGTCATCCAGTAGGGAAAGTTGTAAACTTTCCGGCTTTCTTAGTTCATTCCGATCATCCCAATATTTGTTTTGTTTCTTAAAGTTGGAAGTTTCCTATTATCTTGGGTTACTGAACAAGTTGGCTCTTTATTCATTTGGAATTTGAGCTTTTCTCTTCTGCAGAAGTGAAACCATGAACTAAGTCCTCTAATTTTGCGCTACAGTTAAACGATGTGGAGGGTTCATCTTCCTGGTGGCATCAACAAGTGCTACACATATCCAGGCAATTGTTGTCCAGTTGAACGGTCTTTCTGCCAGCTCAACCGTGTTCATTCCTTGAACGCCACGGCAAACCATAGCCACCAAGAAGTTCAATTTAGTAATGTAGTGTTCGTTCCATCTTCCTCTTGGAAAGATTATTGTAAGCTGACTCCATATATCGTGCCACATCGATTCGCTACCAAGAGACGGCTGGTGAGAAGTTGTCTAATTAAGTGACATACTGTTTTCTTAATCAGGGCAGGTCAGTAGTCCTCACAGCTTGCTGTGTTTACTTGTTTTGGTTTTTTCCTGAAAAAATTCAGTGTCGATCACATAGCTCTGCTTCATCAGATGATGAATACCGTTCATCGCGCAACATAGCGATCAGTTTGTTCAGGCGGTACAGGAATTTTATTGACCGTGGAGGAGGTGACAACCTAAAAGTATATTCATTGATATACTGAATCCGGTTTTTGTAAGGTTTGCTTAGCTAGTAGTAATGATGTGTTGTCCCGGTCATGCATTTCATTGATGTGTATCAGGAGTTCATCGGTGCTGGGGTGAATGCATATGCATTGGGATGCAGTGATGAAGGATTGAGGAAAGAACTTGATGCCGTTAGAGAATCAAGCATTGAAATTGAAGCAATGCAAACATATGGAGGAAGAACTGGTTTAAAATCCAAAATCCTTAGTGAAGAGGTTGGGATGAGTTTCTGTTTAGTAACTTGATGATTGAGCCACAAATTATCTTCTTTTGAAGCTGAGAATTGGTTTCAGTGATTCTTTTGAACTCTCTACATGACTTCATTTGTATCTTCTGTTTGCCTTTACTTCAGTGATGAAATATATGTCTGGTTTAAGTTTGTAAGTCATGGGTTCATTTGATGGTTTAGGTTGATGAATGCATTTTCTGGTTGAGTATTATCTTCATCACCATTTTATGCACACCTCAACCCACCGTAGTTAGGTGGTCATCTGCACCTCCGGTGTCAGATGAAGTACTGGTTCAGTGGAAAGGCTTCTGTCAATTGATTGCCAACGCGTATTACATCCGAGGAATGGCATGGTGAGCTCTAAATTCTGTAGAAACACACTTGATGATTTCTTTTGGCTTATGTTCGTTCAATTAACTAGTAGAACCGATCATTGACCTTGTTGAGTTGTCATGTACATAACCGAAGGCTACCCGTTAAGACTCTCCAGCTTGAGCAAATGGCTGTGGTGGGACGTGCTGAGGAGCCATCTGTTGTCGCAAGCAGAATGCAACTGGTTTTTAGCACACTTGAGGTTGGTGAAATAACCTTATTACTTGGACAAATCTCATAAATATGCAACTACTATTTTTCAAATTTCAATACCAGCCCCTAGATTTTGCCATCTTAATCTGCTTCGGGTTTGAAGATATCGATACTTTCAAATGTGCACTTGCATTTGTTCTAGCCAGGGCTTCCGCTACTGTGAGATTGCATACCAGTTAACTAGTTAATTGATCGTTCAACGATCACCTGTGGATGAGATGCATGATTGATTTCGCTGTTTGAATCGTTATGCGCAGGTGGTGAGTCCACAATGGCCGAGGGTTTAGCTAGCCTAGCCAGTGGTTCGGTGTTAAAGGGAACGTTGTAAGCTTAAAGGTACTTGGTTGTAAGTAAGATGTGTGATGATATCTGTTGATAGAGTAATTTGTAATTATAGTACTTATATAGCATTTGGTGCCTAGCTTTACTGGTATTAGACACAATTTGGGCAGGGTTATGTCCAAGTTTGAATCTCCTTTCTACTAAATTCGGCAAAGAAATGGTGTGGCTTTTACCCTCCAATTTCAAGAAAACAGCTTACAATTCTCAACAAGATGTGCCACTTCTTCTTATTGTACAAGCAGATGGATGCATGCCCGTGACATTAATGTCATGTTGATCATACGTTAACACTTAGCTCTAGCTGCTCAAGGATCGCTGCCTGTGGTGGTATTGTTTGCATGAGAAATTTGGGCCGACTTTTGGGCTTCATTATTGCCCATGCTGAATCCAATACCCATCCCCATTCCAAACCCCATATTTAGGCCTTTACCATTTCCACCACCCCCTCCCATACCCATTCCTCCACCCTCCGCATATCCTTCTCCTCCTCCTCCCTCACCACCACCTCCTCCTCCTCCTCCTCCACCACCACTCGTTCCAAAACCTGCCCCCAAACCGCTACCGTGGCCATATCCACCACCTGAACCACCTCCCTCTGCTGCCCCTGATCCTGAAGCTACACCATCTCCAGCACCAAAACCACTACCACGGCCATACCCACTATTTGAACCACCTCCACCTCCTCCTCCTCCTCCTCCCCCTGCTACTCCAGATGCTGAAGTGATACCTGCTCCAGCACCGAAACCACTACCATGGCCATACCCACCATTTGAACCACCACCACCACCTTCACCTCCTCCTCCTCCTCCTCCGACTACCCCTGATCTTGAAGTGATACCTGCTCCAGCACCGGAACCACTATCGTGGTCGTACCCACCATTTGAACCTCCACCACCTCCTCTATTTCCTACTCCTCCCTCCCCAAAACCATGACCTTGACCATACCCTTCACCAACCCCATTGTTGTCACTATTGCCGCCACCACCTCCACCACCCCCGCCACCACTACCAGCTTCACCACTAATGCCTACACCAACACCATATCCACTTCCATGACCAGACCCACTGCCACGCCCACTCCCACCACCACCTTCTCCTCCTCCTCCTCCACCACCACCATTGGCACCCTTACTAAAACCCATACCCTCTCCACTTCCCTCTCCATATCCAACCCCCCCACCGCCACCTCCACCTCCACCTCCACCACCACCACCACCACCACCACTGAAACCTTTACCAAAGAAGCTGCCACAACTTCGCCAACTTCGATCAGAGCAAGGGCTATCATCCTCATCACCACCACTAGTCCCACTACCCATAGTTTTGGGTCCACTATCATAAGTACCAGAGTTGTCCTCTACATCAGCTCCATGGCTGATCGTCAAAGCACCAAAACCACTTACAAGAAGAAGAGTCAGCAACCAATGAATGGTGGAAATAGCCATATCTTGCTATAGGCTATAGTTGATTTGGTTTTGCAGTTCTTTCCTCAATGGAGCATCTATTTATAGGGCGCTCTTGTCCGTACCAAATTATTGGCTGACCTGGTCCATATCTTTACTGTGTTTCGAAGGTGCGGGCCATTTGCTGCGGATTTGATAATTGGCAAAATCATTAGAGTCAAACAAGAGTCCGCAACCTATCATATATCTGGTCAACCACAGCAGTCTATAACAATAATATTATTATTACTAGTGTTAAGTAAAGAAAGATACACTATATTGGTTATCACATGCAAGCATTTCTTAATATATACAACTAACAATAATAAGTGCCTACTTTTTATTAGTTGGATGCCTTTCATTTAAATATGGTTTGAGAACTGAGTACCGTATAAATCTCTTAGCTGTTAATTATTAATAATATTTTTTTTTAATAATAATAATAATAATAATAATAATAATAATAATAATAATAATAATAATAATAATAATAATAATAATAATAAT
>JBBYHH010251901.1:0-12968 GCA_038382905.1 Daphne laureola
CATTGATGAAGACTAGCTTTAACAACCTTGATGCATTTGTTCATGATCTTTTGATCATCTTGTGCATTAGATCATCTGAATTATTCATAGATGTATTTCTCTACAATCTTGAATTGATAGCTTCATCATTCAGATAGATTAGATCTTCAAAATGTAGTGTTTTCTTCTTGAGCATCTTACCATTAATATGTTGATGTTGAGTGCATCAAATGGTTGTATGATTTTCTTTCCTCTCTTAATCTGATCCGTTCTGATTCTTGTCATTTCTCTTCAATTCAGTTGGATATGATATATTTAAAATCCCATGAAAGTTGTTGGGTATTCCCTTCAACACTTCCTATGAATTTCTCTAAGAAACAAGTCCACATTAATCATCAACTTGAAATCAAAACATATATATCTAAAATGTTGATGAATAAGGAAATGACTAAAAGCTTCTTGCTCTTTTTGAATTGTTGCAATTATATCTCAATAATATTTTTGTTAAAAATAAGACTAAACTCATTTTAACTAAGTCTCTTAACTTTATCAAAACTTTCATTTAAGTACTCATTTTTTTGGAATCATGAAAACACATAGAGAGTCAACAAAGTTAACAATCTCCCACTTTTTAATGATGATAAAACACTTCAAGAAGTGTTGATAAGTTTTAAAAAATTAAGAGTATTAGAGATATAAATCTCCCCCTAATATTTTCTCTCTTTTCATAAAACAAATTTGTAAAAAGTAAGGGATTTAGTTACAAATAATCCATAAGATCAAGCTCCCCCTTTACTTCTTGAACACAGTCTCTCCCTTTTTGTTATCATAAATAAGGAACAACTTTAGAGGAGTTAAATATGTAAGATATTAAGCAAGAATACAAGTATAATAGATCACTCATCAACGCGTTAATACTAACCGTGTTATCCAGGTAGAAGCTTTTTGTTGAACGCATTTAAGCACTTTCAGTTTTAAAAACTCATGCAACTAATTCTTAATGACCTTTTGAAGTTAAACACATAGAGATAAATAATATGGAAGAGATTAACTCATGAACCAGATAATTTTAAACAGTTGAAAGCATGTTGTTTTCAAACTAGACTAGATAGGTGAAAAGCATGCTAAGGTCTTTCTTTTTAGAACCTGATGTTTGGGGTAATGAACATTTTGTCCCCAATATACGAATTAAGAGGCCAAAGAGAAATACATACTTTCAGTATTAACCAACCAGATGAGTGACATGCTAAACAGTTATCTTATTGATGCTTAAGGCATCAAATCTTAAAAATCAAGCTTGGATATATTAAGAAGAGCCGATAGAAACACCCAATTTAACAACAAAAAAACAAATTATAACATCCAAACAGTAATGTCATGCAGCATTTATAAAGCAAATAGATGATCAGACAGTTATTGCAGAATAAGCTCTATCAACATGTTGATGAGAAAACCATAAGATTTATCATAAATCATAGTAATAAGATTAAACTAATCAACCAATGTAATTATGCAATATCCCAGCAAATTTAATAAAAAAAATAAGAATTATCCAAATTTTACAACCTTTGTAACGAAAAGGACTAATAAAAGTGAAGCGAGAATGGGTTCAGAAGTTGAAGTTGAGGCAGACTGGCTTGGAGGGGACCTCTGCTCAGATTCAATTACCTTAAAGTCCTTCTTAGGTTCATATGACACTGCTGTAGGGATTCTAGGTCTCAAAGAATGCATCAGAATTAACAGAATCCCCCACAAGGATCCATGTAGAATGGGGCAGAATAGATGTTTAAATTTTTTCATTAAGAAGATGCTTCATGTCAGAACAAAGTGTTGAATCCACCACTCTCTATGTGTATCCATGCACAAGCTGCTATCAATTGATGATCACCACCTTTCTCCAAGACATATGGCACAGGAAATTCTTTGCTTCTGACACTGTGCTACCAGTGGAATAATTCTCCAAAATAATGGCAAAGATTGGCGCGAGAGAGAGAGAGAGAGGTTTAGCTTCAGTCCTGAAACGATCACAACTCTGACAGCTCAAAAGCCTTGTTATGTGAATGACCCATGGATGCTCTATTTATAGGCATCCATGTGCCGCACTCAACTTGCCAAGGAAATCAAAATTTTGTTTTTCTGACACTTAAGTGACCAACCTTCTAAAAGTCTCACTTAAACCCCTTTTCTTCTCTAATTTGCACCATACACTCCTGAACTTTGATTTATGTGTGTGACCCCATCGGTTCCTATTAAGTTGGTAGTAATTATGTATTTCATTCATAATTACAAGTAGAGAGCGGTATCTAGCAACACATCACTACTATCCAATTAACAAAGAAGTCAATCATCATGACAGAACCATCTTCCAAGGTAATGATCATCTTCATTATACGTACTGTGTTCATTCAAACAAATTCTCCTGGTTTGAAATAAGGCATGGAATCAATCACCCATGTTTACTATTTGACCGTCGCCATGAAAATATCTCATGTAGATAAGGAGCGTTGAATCCTTTCTTAGTCAATGATAGTCCAACTTAATGATATTGCTAACCCAAAACTAGTTTTTTCTGTTGGTTTTTTAGATGGATAAGTGAAGAATAAAAAAAATTGAAATTGCAGAAACCATCACTAGTTTCTTGAGAAAAGAAAAGACGAGAAAAAATAAACTACAGAGAAACAGATATAAAACTTGAAGGCTACATCTTAGCATTCTTTATTTTCATTTAGACTTGAAAAGACTTAAACACTAGGGGCAAGGAAACTAAACAGTTTCTTAAATGGCTGAAAACAATCAGCAAAGTAGTAACTGTTATGTCAGTTACAATTAAGAAATTAATAGATAATTAATTTGATGAAATATTAATGCAATCCTAAACAAATATTCTAACACTATTCCTTGTTTAGGATGCATCAAACGCACAAGCTTCTCATAAGAAATTCAAATTTTCTTCAATTGCAATCAACCAAGAATCACTTGAAAGATGGTAGTGTTCTCCAAGGTTGTTAATGATTGCTTTGTAATAATCTGGTACTTTGACCAGTAACTTCTCTACCATTCCTGAGTCTGGAATGCTATAAATAGTCTCCCTTTATTGGCAAGACTCAATAATATGTCAGAGTACTCTAACTATCTCGTATTCATCGGGCTCTTTCATCCTTTTGCAGTTGACTCTCTCGTCAGATTTAAAAAACTTCATCCCTCAACTCTTTCATATTGTTCAAATTTAGCCTTGAGATTCTTCAGATCTTCTTTGCTGATTTAAGCAAAATGATTTTGGTGAAGATATAACGAGCATACCATTGCCTTTTTTTTATTTCATATCTGTTATGATTAGAATCTGAAGTGTTGTTGATTCCATAGTTTCTTCAAAAGCCTCTCATAAATCGCTTCCAGGTAATTCTCCATTCTCGGGAGAAATTCAGGCAAAGCTTCTTTCTTCTTCCATAACAGATTCAACAAACACCAACAAAATCCACAAAAAGTCCCTTAAGATATAAGAGCTCTAATACCAATTATTGGTTTTTTAGATGGAGGAGTGAAGAAGAAAATAAATTAAAATTGCAGAAACCATCACTAGTTTCTTGAGAAAAGAAAAGAAGAGAAAAAGAAAACTACAGAGAAACATATATAACACTTGAAGGCTACATCTTAGCATTCTTTGTTTTTCATTGAGACTTGAACATATTTAAATACTAGGGATAAGGAAACTAAACAGTTTCTTAAACGGCTAAAAACAGTCAGGAATGTAATAACTGCTATGTCAGTTACAAATAAGAAATTAATAGAGAATTAATTTGATGGAATATTAATGAAATCCTAAACAAATATTCTAACATTTTCCACTTCTATTAAAAGTGGTCCTTACTAGAATCTAAGTAAGCTGCTCACATCAGTGGATCTTCATTTCCTCAAATCAAAGAATATCAAGCATGACAACCAGTGAGATACACTTGTGTTGTAAATGTTATGATTCACAGAGTGATCTCACGTGGGTCAATCCACTTACATGAATACTTTATCATGTAATCATAGGTCAAAATCCATCCCATGGATTCCTTTCATATGCTAGTCTCGCGCACATTATAACAACATGTTAGTTCTCCATAATGCTTGACTAGGGAATCTTTAAGAATATCTTATATTCCAAGGTTAATGTTAAATATTATTTTTAATTCTAAAAGCGCAGTAAATAACAAACACAAGTATGAACAATGCCTCTTTATTAATTATAAAATCATGTTTATGTCCTAAATTAATGTACAACTGATTGACCTTAGGGCACAACACTTACAGACTCTCACTTGCACTAATACCAATCCCTCATGTCTTTTACACCCATAGACATAGTATGACCATCATGCTTCTGATACACTAGAGCCTTTGGAAGTAGATCAGCCACATTGATGTCTGTGTCCACCCTTAACATGTTTACATCACCTCAGTATATGATCTGCTTGGTAAAATGATAATTTCAAAGCATGTTCTTGGATCTTTTGTGAGAACGTGGTTCCTTTACCTAGATGATTGATATGTTGTTGTCACAATAGATCTTAATTGGTCCAAACGTAGTAGAGACTACTCCAAAATCCTCTAAGAAATTCTTAATCTGAACAGCTTTCTTTGTGACATCTGAAGCAGTAAAATACTCTGATTCTATTGTAGAATCAACTACTATTGACTACTTGGAGCTTCTCCCACTTACAACATCTCTATTAAGGCAAAACACATATCCAGACTATGATCTGAAATCATCTGAGTTGGTTTGGAAGCTCGCATCTGTGTAACCCATTACACAAAGCTCTTTATCACCTCCGTAGACCAAGAACTTATGCTTAGTCCTTCTCAAGTACTTAAGGATACTATCTATCACTACCCCAGAATTTTCACCTGGTTTCAACTGGTACCGACTTGTCATAGTCAATACATATGATACATTCGAATAAGTATAAATCATGGCATACATGATGGATCCTATAACAAATGCATATGGGATCTTTTCCATTCGTTGCCTTTCCTCTTGTGTCTAATGACATTGTTTCTTGGAAAGTGATGTGCCATGGATCATAGGTAGGTATCCCTTATTGGATTCCTTCATTCTGAACCTTTTCAAGACTTTTTCTATATATGCACTTTGGCTATGGCCAAGCATCCTCTTTGATCTATCTTTGTAGATCCTTATGCCCAGCACGTAGGATGCTTCCCATAGGTCCTTCATTAAGAAGCAGTTCTTGAGTCATATCTTTACATATGTAAGTTCAGGTATGTGATCTCTATCAATAGTATGTCATCTACATACAACACAAGAATGACAATGGTGAAGACTCATAGATGGTGAAGAGGGGATGAATTGGCTTTAAAACAAGTTTAAAACCTTTTAGATTTACAACCAAAACCCTCATATCAAAATGTTGATAGATTAGAGTTGAATATACTTGTAGCAGCAAGATATCAACGTGTTGATGGTTAGCATAGATGAGAGTTGTAAGGTAGAGTAAATGACACAGAGATTTATAAAGGTTTGGTCAACTTGACCTACGTCCTCTCCTCAAGACACAGTTGAGAGTTAGTCCACTAGAACTTAGGACTGACACTCAGGGCTTATATAGATTTTCTGACACATAGGACTTCACCAAGGCTGCCTAACACAAGGACTTTACGCCTAATGCTTGACTAAAAAGACTTTACCAATTGTCTGACTAATAAGACTTTACAAATTGCCTGACTAACATGACTTGATCAATGGCTAACCCACACACAGGACTTTATGCCAAGGTTTCCTAACAAACAGGACTTAGAGATGACAGTAACACTGTGATCAATGCGTTGATAGAACAAACTATTAACCTTCCTCTTCCTTGGGACGTTTCAATTTATCAATGCTGTTGAGCTGGTCTAACACCACCAACTAATGAATTTGAATAATATAAGCTCGAGAGAGATAGCCTTTTACAATAGAAGATGTAGAACAATAGGATTCTCTAAAGATAGACTCTCTAGTGTTGGCAAAGT
This sequence comes from Daphne laureola, assembly GCA_038382905.1. Taxonomy (NCBI): domain Eukaryota; kingdom Viridiplantae; phylum Streptophyta; class Magnoliopsida; order Malvales; family Thymelaeaceae; genus Daphne; species Daphne laureola. The sequence goes on from JBBYHH010251901.1 coordinate 5,992, forward strand.
TGATGTTGATGATATTTTGGATGCTTTCAGCTTTGTGAATAATATCTCGAGAGTGTTTTTTGATCTGTGTGAGTGAGTAGGAGAATGAAGAGTATTCACAGAATGTACATATTGGCTTTGTTGTGTGTGTTGTCTTCCTTCTTCTTCTACTGCTTTTTTAGGCTTCGGAATGTGTGTAGATGGGTAGGAGCGTCTCCAGATATTAATATAGTCGTTGCATATGAAATCTTTCCTTTTTTAAGCTTTGTGAATGTTGGATGATTGATTTCTAGCCATTGAGAATCTTTCCATATTTTTTTCATCTTCCATCAATGCGTTGATGAAGGCTAGCTTCAGCAACTTGATAAATTTTCTTCTTCAATCTTGACCTTTTTTTAGATCTTCAAACTTGAATATATTCTCTCATTGTTGTTGCTCAGTAGTGGAGTGGATGGCTTCATGAATGAATGCTTCATGGCTTGTGAAACTTGAAGCTTGCATTTTGAACATCAGGCCATCAACGCGTTTATGCTCACTGCATCACACGCTTTGATGATTTCTTTCCTTTTCTAAGCTGATTGCATCTTTGCAATCTGAAATCTTCGGGATTTGATGGAGCAATTTACTGATTGTTTCCATCCTTTTCATCTCCAGCATTTCTTCTTCGAATTCGTATGAATATGGCTAAGAAACAAGTCCACATTATTCAATAATTTTGAATCAAAACATGTATATGCCGAGATATGTATTTGGGCATATTATAACACATTATTTCTTGTACTTTTGAGTACTTTGCACTTTAACCCCAAAATTTTCAATCTTAACAACCAAGAGTTAATAATCTTGTTGTAGACACTAAGTTTATCAAAATTTTGCAAAATGGTCCTCAAGGTTTTGGAATCATCAAAATAAGTGGTTATAGACAACAAAGTCAACAATCTCCACCTTTTTTATGATGACAAAACACTTCAAGAAGTTTTGAAAATCCATTTGAAATGATGTTTGAAAAATGTCTCATATTACAGTTTATGTTCCCCCTTAAGATGAGCTTTGTAAAAACCTTTGCAAACCTGAATACATTTCTCCCATTAGAAAGTATTCTCCCCCTTAGGAAAATATTTTTGGAAAATGATATTGGGATTTCCATTACATTGTATCAAAAGAATCAAGCTCACCTTTACTTCTTGAATATATTTATCCCCGTTTTTGTTATCATAAAAAATGTACAAACTAGAGGAGTGCATATGTAAGACATATAAGTGGGACTAAATGTATTACTAAGCTATTATCAACATGTTGATATTCCTCTTATCAACGTGTTGATAACCACTAAGTGATACAGATAGTATCTTTGTGATCTATAACACTGAAGATTTATGAATATGGATTAGCAGTTTGATAATTTCTTGTATTGGCATGCTCAGAATTGGAGATATCAACTCATTTCATGAATCATGTATAAAACAATTGAAGTTATCAACTCATTTGATGAATCATGTATAACAAAATTGAAGTTATCAACTCATTCAATAGATATATATTACCTACATAGAATGGAAGTTATCAACTCATTCAATAGATAATCTATATGAAGTATCACAAAATTGAAGTTATCAATTCATTTCATGGATGATGAATTGTAACATGTACTAGAACAATAAGATATCTCATATTTAATTAAAACTTCTTCCCTTTTTTGTTTTTATGGTTAGACAGATCATATACAACTTTCACAAGCATTCTAATGATTTTAATGACCTTATATATAACAAACTTAATTTACTAAGGTATTATGATCGAGTTTCTCTTGACAGTTGGTCATTAACCTATCTGAATTACTAAGCATGTTCTTGTTAAAGGGTTTGACAAGTCATGCATACTTTGACATGCTTGAATGTATAAAATAAAGAGTTTGGAACCTAAACTTCCTAACAAAACAGTAAAGCAACAAACTCAATGCATGAGTCAAAGTGAATTATGTAGATAACAATTATCAATGTGTTGATGGATGATTATCAACGTGTTGATCAACAAATTTGACAGAATTAGCAAACAAAACTTAAACATATATATGAATACTAGAACAAAATATATATATTAATCCGACCAAAAATTGGTTGATACAATCAACTTATTGTAGTGTCATTGATTCTACCAGGCAGCTACTCGAGAAAAAGAAAGTTAATACCAGATTATAACCTAGAGAGCTAAAGTAAGATAGTGAAGAATTTGTGTTCTCAATCTTCTTCTTGACTTTGTGAAAGAGAGTCTGATTCAGTCTCCTTAGAGTCTAGTTTATAGACTTCTTTCTTTCTCTTTTCTGCCACTTCTTGAGAAGATTGAATTGTAGCTTGATATTTTATCATGTTTCTTATCCAGCTTCTTTTTTCTTACTTAAAGAAACCTTTCTTCAATTTATGGTCAGGTAGGAATGCCTCACAGCCAAAGCCAACTGGCTTATTATCTTCATGAACCACTCTAGCATTGGTCAGAAGTAGAGAGATCAAAGCAAGATAGGGGAGGTATTTTCTTCAGTTCTTTGTTGTAGCAGCAGACTCTATGTGCTCAAGCACCCTTTGAGTGAATTTAATGCTCAACCCTTGGATGATTTTGGACATTAGGGTAAAATCTCACCAAGTAACATTCTGAGTTCCTTTCTTGGGAAGGAGAACAGAGGTAATTACCCATTATAGAACCTTGTGACTTAGCTCAATGAAGAGTCTATGGGAGTATTGGTCTAGAAGGGGCAGCTCCTACTCTGCTATCTCTAGGAATAAAACTTTGTAGGACTTTTCTAGTAGTTCAGGGTCCTTCTCTTCTTCCTCTGAGTTCTCTATCCCCATGGATTCTGTGATTTTTACCTTGGAGAAGATAATTATCTTGCCATTCACATTTGATGTGACCACAGTCAAATTTCTTCATCTTCCTCTTACAATCTGTAGATTGGTGTGGAACTCCTTAACCAAATGAGGGTATCCAGACATCCCTATTTCTAAGAAATCCAAAATTCTGAACTTTTCTAATCAATCTATGAGATCAATTAGTCTTAGCTTTAGCAGTTCTTTTCTATCAATGTGTTGATAGAGACCTTCAAAGTGAGAGGGATCATAGGTTACCTCTTTCTTAGGAGCTAATGACTTGGGTTTGAGAGCCTTTAAGGGTTTTCCAGAGGCTTATAGAGGACTTTTAAGCTTGAACTTGGGGACTGGAGGAGTGTAGACCTTCTTTTTCTTCTTCATGGCCTTCAGTTCTTCCTCTGAAGCCTTTCATTTTGCCTTTCTCTACAGATGTGTATTTTCTATTCTCCTTTTCTATAGACTTCTTCCTTAAAACAACCTTCTCCTTCTCAGCTTGTTTCTTCCTTCTGGTCTTGACAGTGACCTTTGTTACTACCTCCAGTGATGCTTTAGTCTAATCAACACGTTGATTAGTACATGTATCAACGTGTTGATCCATCTGGTCCTTTGCACCAACTTCCTCTCCTTGAGTCTCCTGTTGGGGTTGAGTCTCAGGAGCAGTGAGAGGAAGAGTAGGAGGATATGTAGGATGTACAGAGATTGGTATTACCACTTCTAGCATTGGCTCTTGAGATTGAGAAAGAGAGGATATCACTTCTTCTTCTTCTTCTATTTTATCGACTAAGGCTTGAAGGGTAGAACGAGAATTTCTAGTGAACCACTTTGAACTGATAAGGAGGGAGTTGTGACTACCTAATATCTGGTTCTTTTCTTAAGAAATAGATGAGGGCCTTTATAGGTGATGAAGCAGAGGATAGTTCTAGAATTTCATCTGTGGTGAGTGGAGCAAACTCTCTTGGAGGTGATGAGGGTTTTGCCTGATCTTTGTCTGCTTCTTCCTCCATAGTTGTGGCTTCCTGAATTTTCCTTTGTTCCTCTGAACCATTGTTTCCTCTTCTATAGGTGTGACCTCTAGTGATGCTTTAGTCTAATCAACACGTTGATCAGTAGATGTATCAACGTGTTGATCCATCTGGTCCTTTACAGCAACTTCCTCTCCTTGAGTCTCCTGTTGGGGCTGAGGCTCGGGAGCTTTGAGAGGAAGAGTAGAAGGAGATGGAGGATGTATAGATATTGGTGTTACCACTTCTAGCATTGGCTCTTGCGACTGAGAAAGAGAGGATATCACTTGGTTGATGATCTCTTGTGAATCAACTATTGAATAGAGCTTTAGAGGCTAGAGCTTTGGACAAAAATACTTAGAAGAGTTTTAGGCCTGAGAGAATGCCTTTCTGAATGAGAATATATAGAGATTAAGAGGGAAGGGACTGGATCTTAAGGATTTAGAAAGGCAAAGTGTATCACCTTTATTGCTTTCAAGGTAGAAGAAGATTTGGATTGCTTAGCTAGGTGAAACTTCCTTTCTTGAACTTGACAGCCTTTTATAGCTTAGGGATGAAGGAATTTCCACCATTTTGGGTAGATTTCTTCAACGGTAATAAATTCTAACGGTAAAAAATATATACGTTGAGTTTGTTATCAACGTGTTGATAACCTCTCCATCCTTTTATCCTTTTTACCTTTTAACCAAGATTTAATCTATTAATTCCCTTAATGCATGGTATAATCTAGAACTTTAATTAATCTGGACAAATCAAATTGTATAATTATGAAATTGATTTTCATAATACACAATTTTAATATCCATTCATGCAATGCACACAAGTTTACTTACCTTTGCGGATTTTTTGCTGCAAACTTTTCGATTCCCTAGAGTATGCTTCTTCATGTAGACCATGAGAATTCAACTCAGAATGCTTTGCTATCCTACATTTGTCATGTGCTTGAATGAAAAACTTTTGATGACTTGCCATCAACGCATTGATAGGCAGTCTGTGTTCATGTATTATACTTGCAACACAAAGATTTACCTTTCTCTAACTTTTGGTTAGTAGCATAGAATCTTAAAACATAAAATAACTACTACTAATCAATAAAGAAGGTAAGTTGTTACTTGTGACAGAAACAACTAAAGACTCAGATCCTGCTTGAGTCCCCTTCTTCCTTCCTGCACCCTTCATCTTGAAGAGCAGTTAACTCTCTTTAGGAACCCAATCTTTGGGTCCTCCCTTATCAGGGATCTTCTTAATTACCCAGACTTGGAGTACGCCTTTGATAATTCTATTGTTCCTAAACAAACAGTCTATTAATGAATGTCCTTCCCTATGACAGACTTGACAAGTGACATAGGTGACTTTGAAAACTTTTTTTTCAAAAATACTTGGTTTTTCTCTGTTTGGTAACCAAGACCTGCTTTTTTACAAACAGCCCTCTGATTTCCTAGTTAGAGATCTAAGTTTTTCTCACTACCAGCAAGTTTTTCCAAATCACTGGAAAACTTCTCATTTTTAGCCTTTAGACTTGCCACCTCTTTTAAAAGATTATACTTTTCATATTTTAATCTAAATAGTAAGGACTCATACTCTTGAAATATTTGAGTAAGTTTGGTTACCTCATCTTCATGGTCATCAGCGTGTTGATAGTAGCTATATGTGCTTGATGAACTTGAGGTTTAGAAGATGGATTCTTCATCATCTTCCTTGGCTATGAAGCAAATATTTGGTTCATTCTCTCCATCTGATGATGATTCCTCTGATGAACCATCACTGCTACTCTAGGCACCCATCATCTTGTGTCATGTCTTCTTCTTGAATAGTCTATTGTCTTTTTTATTCTTTTCTTCATATTGAGGGCAATCAGGAGCTATGTGTCCTTTTTCATTGCATTTGTAGTATATTGGAAACTTTGAAGAGTTCATTCCATCTTTATTCCTTTTGTCGCCATATCTACTCTTTGTCTTGAAGTATTTTCTGAATTTCCTTGCAATGAGAGCAGCTTCATCTTCATTATCCTCTCTGTCTGATTGAGGATGTTCTTGAACTTTTAAGGCTATATTCTTTCCCTTGTTGAGGATTCTTTCTTCCTCTTTTTCCTTCATTTCATAGGTCAGTAGTTTTCCAAACAACTCATCTACAATGAGTGCCCCTTGTCTTCCACCTTCATTGATTGCATCTACAATAGCCTTCCAGCTAGGGGGCAGATTCTAGAGGATCTTCCTGACTATGTATAAGATTTTCCCAGTTGCTTGAGAGGTGTAAGGATTTCATTGAACCTTTTGATCATGTGTTCAATGCTCTTCTTGGGCTCCATTGTAAATAGCTTATATGCTCTCACCAGCATATGCTTCTTGGTTTCCTTAACTTGGGCAGTTTCTTCATATGTGACAAAAAGCTTGTTCCAAATGTCATGAGCACTGTCACATGAGGAGATGAGATTTTATTAATCAATAGTCATTGCACAGTAGAGAATGTTGATAGCCTTGGCATTGAGTGTGCATATCTGATCATCTTCTCTAGTATATTCAGGGTACTCCTTTTGAAATACAATTTCTTCTTCATTCTTCTTTGTAGGAATCTGATTTCATGCGATGATGCATCTCCAGATTTAAGATTTTAGATCTTTTAGATTCTCATTTCATGTTCATATTCATACAAACACATGATTACATAGAAGATTAAAAGGCATGACATCTCACAAATATCATGATTATTTATACAATAATATATAAGAGAAGATAGAACACATATGAACATGATAATGCCGAATTCACATGTACCTTTCACCCTTGGAAAAATAGCTTAAGGAATATATAATTTCTTGCTCCAAAAATGTAAGCTCATTCCTTGTTTGATCTTGATGATTTACCTTCTTGATTTCTCCTTAGGATGATGGCAGATGGAAGAAGAGGAAGAGGGATTCCTTGATCACCAATAAGAAGAAGAAGAATAAGAAGAAAAAGACGGACAAGAAGGAGATGCCAAGATGGGAGAAAGTATTGTAAGAACACTATGTAAATTCACACTTAATCACCAAAACATTCCCTTGAAGATGGTGCAAAAGAGATGAAGAAGAAGAAGAAATATGTGAACCAAAGTGTATTCCTAATGGCCATTCTTCTCACTATTTATAGTTGAAGAAAAT
>JBBYHH010252011.1:0-12967 GCA_038382905.1 Daphne laureola
GGAGATCTCATATTCGGTTCACACACTCTCACAGTTTATGCAATCCCCGACGACGGATCATTGGCACGCCGCAGTTCGTCTTCTCCATTATTTGAAAGGCAGCCCCGGAAAAGGATTGCTACTTTCTTCTTCTAGCTCCTTACAGCTTCGTGCATATTGCGATTCGGATTGGGCTGCCTGCCCTACCACGCGTCGGTCCGTCACGGGTTTCTTCATTCAGCTCGGTGATTCCCCTGTTGCTTGGAAGACCAAGAAACAGGTTACGGTCTCTCGCTCTTCCGCCGAAGCAGAGTATCGGTCAATGGCTTCGGCCTGCTGTGAATTAATCTGGTTGAAGTCACTATTATTATCTCTCGGAGTTGTTCATTCTCAGCCTATGCGCTTATTCTGTGACAGCCAAGCAGCTTTGCACATCGCTGCAAATCCGGTCTTTCATGAACGGACCAAGCACATTGAGATTGATTGTCATCTCGTTCATGATCAGATTCAGGTCGGCAACGTCACTACCTGTCATATCGCTTCCGCGCAACAACCTGCTGATCTTTTCACCAAGGCACTCGGCAAGCAGCAGTTTGTTTTTCTTTTGGGCAAGTTGGGCATGATCGATCCACACGCTCCAACTTGAGGGGGAGTATTAGCTAGCATATCCCAATTATTTAAGAGATTCTGATATTGTTAATATAGATAGAATCTCTAGAAAATCTCCTTGTAAATTTCATCTTCTATCTTCATTTAAACTATATATACTGATCATAATCAATATAAAAAAAAACAGAGAGAAAAATTCTCCTAATTATCTCCTAAAATTATCAATGAAAATCAGACTTGGATTCTTGGATGCAGGTAACATTCCATGTGTGTACAATTCCCAAACAATAAGATGCGTGGCCATTTTGTTAATTTATTCAATCAACCACAACACTGTTCAATTAAACTGATGAGGGCTGTATTGGTTTATATATCAAGTGGGGAAAACGGTTATGATAAAACAATGACATAGAGAATACTCTGTCCGTCCTCAAAAAATTATATTATTTATTTTGATAATTTTATTATATTTAATCTATAATTTATTTTCATGTATTTTTAAATATTAAAAATTAGAAAATTCATATAAGAATCATAGTTTGATATTCAAATTTTTTAAATATATTTTTTCGTAATTTTTTTTATACTGTTTATCTTTATTAAAAATTGAATCAAATATTAAATATTAAAACAATAAAATTAAATGATACAATCTTTAGAAGACGAAGGGAGTATTAACTAAGTTTGCATGTAGCCGAAAAAGTAATAAATTCATACTCCCTCCTCCAGCAGCTATTAATTGAACGATTTATATTCAATATTTTAGAGTATTTAATTTATAATTTTTTTTCTTCATAAATCTTTAAATATTTTAAGTTAAATCAATTATATGCATATCATAATTTACAACATTCTGCTTCTAAAGACTCTCTTTATATTCTAAAAGTTGTATAATTTACTTTTGCACAAAAATTAAGAAAGTGAGAACTGAATTATGGAAATCTCAAACGTACCTTTAATGAAAATGAGAAGAAGATGACCCCACTAATGTTTAAGGGTAATTGGGTACTTTCACATGATAAGTTTTATTAAAATAGAAAATGAGATAATCTTTACGGGACAACCTACAATGAAAATGATGAATCTTTTAGAGTACGGTGAAAATATATTTTTTGTGATTTTTTTTAAATATTTATTTTTGTTAAAATTTAAGTTACATATTAGATTTTGAAATATAAAAATCAAATTGTTCAATTATTGATAGACGGAACGAGTATATGACAATATTTTGGTACAATCATCGTGGATAAAACTCATCCAACCCACATATATACGACTCATAATAGTATTGTCACCGCATCAAAATAAATTTGTTAAAATGAAATGATCTTTTTATATTTGTATTTTATTTTAATCCATTTTTTATCCTTACACATGCAATTATTTATAAAATCTAAAAAATGGATTAAGAGGGATGAGAATGAATTTGAAAGAAAATAATAATAATAATTTATGTAAAATGAGTTAATAATCAAATAATAATATTATGATCGTAAATTTAAACACTAAGTCTAATCCCGATAATTGATTACTATCGTCCCATAATTAACAACGGCCGTTGAACAACCATTCCAACTCGGCATGTGTCAGTGTGAGGGTTGGATGCTCTTCGTCCAATCCCCGGATTGGGCAAAAATATTATCGTTCATATATTACCTATCATAATAATAATAGTAAATAATAATAATACTAATACTAATAATAATAATAATAAAGGTAATTATCATTTACTCTCCTGAAGTTGTCATAATCTTTAATTTCCTTCCCGCAATTTCATAATTCTCTCTTTTTTCTCTATGATTTGGTAAAATATATAAAAATCTTTCTGGAGTTTAACTTCCGTCTATAATTCTGTTAAGTTTTAAAATCTAATTGCAAAGTTAAGACCATAACTTTTGAACACTAATAATTATACCCTAACTTTTTTATCCCTCAATTTTTACCATCCTCCTCTCTTTCCTCTCCTCTCCCACCCATCCCACACCAGCAGACCCTCTGCCTCCTTACCTCTCATGATCACCCTCCAGATCCCCTCCAAAATTTCTAACTCTTTTTCATACACCAATCTAGTCCAAGATCAGGTCATGGAGAGATTTGAAGAAGAACATAGAAGAAGGAATGGGAAAAGACCTGTACAAACAAAACGTCCAAACCCATAAAATTTGAAAGATATTATTTGCGATTACTGGAGAACCACTCATAGACGATTCTATTGCAGAACTCGACTTGGTTGTTAATCCCAGAAATTTGACGTCGGGTTCAAAAAATCTGGACATCGCGTCAGAAAATTGGGACAGCAAGGCGGCCTAGGTCGAGAGAGGGAGAAGAGGCACGAGATAGTCGGTGTTGGCAGGGGCGAGGGTTCTGTCATCGACGCCGTCCAAGGTAGTGGGCAAAGACCTGTACGAACGATGATGACGAAGATTACTCGAGTCCAAGTAACAAAGACCCAGTGGTGGATCCTTCTCCGACTCCGACCTACAGAGACATATGTTAATTAGATTAAGATGCTTCGATGAAAATCAAATAAAAGTTGTCTCATTTGATTTTGATGTTTCAAAGTTCAATATTTGATTCAAATATTTAAAAAGATAAGTAATGTAAAAAAAATCTAGAAAAATATATTTAGAAAACTTATATTGTAAATTATGATATACATAAAAATTATTTAACTTTGGATGTCTAAACATGAATGAAAAAAAATTATAGATTAAATACTGTAAAATAATTAAAACAAATAGGATAACTTTTAAAGTACGGAAGGAGTATATAAGAACATTAGAAGCACTTTGATCTGTTCATTTGATTTTCAGGACACTCGATGTACCTTCTCTGTTTTGTGAGCAAAGGTGCAATATGTAAGATTAAGATGAAATTGAAGAAATAAAATATGGAATATAATCACATTATTGGCATGAGGAAGACGTATGGTGGATTGTTTAGGTATGAAAAAATTAGAAACACCATGTCTCTTTGTTTAGGATACGTGGGAGGAGATGATAAAAATGTAAAGAGGTAAAAAGTTAGGGTATAATTGTCAGAGATAAAAAATTATGGTTTTAACTTTGCAATTATATTTTAAAGCTTAACAGAATTACAGACGGAAGTTTAATTTCAGGAGGGTTTTTGTATATTTCGCCAAATCACAAAGGAGGAAAGAGAGAATTATAAAAATACGAGGAAGAAACTGAAAATTATAACAAATTTTAGGGGGTAAATGATAATTATAATAATAATAATAATAATAATAATAATAATTCTCCTATTATTGTATCAAATAAATTTATTTAGTATTACTATTGCACAATTGCACAATTGCAACACAAAGTGTCAAGTGTCAACATGCCAAATTGATTAAGTGAGGAGTGATAATTACTGACAGGAAAGAAGCAAATAGTATAAATAAAATAAAATAAAAGCGAAAGTAATTTGGAGAGTTGCTCCGCCCGTGCCCGTGCCTGTGCCTGTGCCTGTGCCTGTCACCAATTATATCAGTTTTCGTATAAACCAGCTCACACACACAGGCCACAGCTCTCACTTCTTACCTCAAAATTTTCCCAAAAGATTCTTCATTTCTCTCTCACCCTCTATTCTGAAAGGTCACAACGGCTCACATGAGAACTGTCCCAGAAAACACCCGTTTTTGCAACCCACGCCACATATAGCTTTTAGGTTCTCTTTTTTGCCTCCTTAGCTCTCTTAGCCCTCTTTGCAGCCTCTAACTCGGCGAGTTCCTTTGTCTCCTTAGCCCTCTTTGCAGCCTCTAACTCGACCAGCTCCTTAGCCCTTTTGCACCCTCTTCCTCTTCCTTTCTCTTCTCCATTCCCTTCAGAATTTTCTTCAACTCTTTTTTCAATATCATGTCGTTCAACAGTCTAACCTCAGGAACAGCAGTCTAACCCGCTCGGATCCGACAGTCCAGGCCCTTTTCCCTCATTCTAGACGCCGTTTTTTCCCTCCTCCGCCACCTCCGCTTCGTTGGCTGCCGTTTTGCTCGCCGTCGGACCTCGCCCCAGCCTCACCGGAGTAGATCGGCCGGACTGAAGCTTGCTCGCGTGAAGCTTGTTTCGCTGCTGCGTTCCTGAATTTTTGGGTGTCTGCTCGCTAACAGTAATACCTTTTCCCCTATTGTTCATTTATTAAGTTTTTGTTTCAGCACTAAAGGTTCTCATATTTACAGATAGATCACCGAGCAATTAAAAAGCACTACGCCAAAACTTTTACCTGTTACTCGTTAAAAAACAATTGTTCGCTAACTTATCCAATTAATTTTTCTTGTTTATCTTTTTTATATTTTCTATGTTTAAATCATGTTTGTAATTTCTGATTTTATTTTTAAAAAACACATTTTATGTCTCTTAGAATAGTCTTTATTTACCTTTTCATCATGTAAAATGTTTAAATTTGTTGGCCCTAATTGTTTAATTGAGTTTTCTTCTATAACTTTTTTTATTCCCTTTAGATACTTCACTAATTTTTCTAATTGGAGGTGTACCCTTTTTTAATAATTTAATCAAACAAATTTATAAAAAAGATCCGTGGTACCGATGTTTTGGGTGTTCAGAAACTTTCAATTTTTCGTCCGTAATTGACAAACGGACCCAATTTTTCTCGTAGACCATTTTTCTAAATTCCCAATCGATCTAAACCAACCAAAAGATTGCTGACGACTCCCATCGAAAATCACATCGCTACAGATATTTCACCCATATCTTCCTCTCACAAATTTCACATTGATTTAAAAAAATTTAAAATTTCTTTGCAATTTCTTAATAAAATAATATAAGTAGCTGGTAAAAATTTGACGTAATTCACGAATGAGAGACAATATACATTTATTATAATTTATTGCATCTTATCATTTTAAGTGTTGAATAGGTGCCATTGTTTATGGGTAACTTACAAAAACCCTCATGAGGTTAAGTGAAACCTCCCATCTCCCCCCTTGATTTTGAGAAACCTTCAGAAAACCTCTTAAGGTACTGTAAAACCTTCAACTACCTCATTCAGTAGTTAATTCTGTTTAATTTTTCGTTAAATTCATGAAGAAATCACCTAATTACATTATAAATATTTTAACCCTAACAATTTTGCTCTAACATTTTGGATGTAAATAGAAAATTTATCCACGAATTTAACAGAAAATGTAACTGGATTAACTGTTGAGTGAGGTAGTTGAAGGTTTGACAATATCTTAGAGGGGTTTCTGCAGGTTTCTCAAAACTGAGGGGACGAACTGGAGGTTTCACCTAACCTCATATTTTTTTTTGTAAGTTACCCTTTGTTTATTCATGAATGAGAGACTATACATTTCTTACAATTTATTACTTCTCCGATCCTGCTTACGACTCAGGGCCACACAATTTTGGTTATTATTCAGTGTTGAGTAGGTGCCTTTGTTTATTTGACAATTTTGGTATTTTGATATTTAGTTTTCACTGCATGCCTTATTGCTTTAAATAGCTGACGTTGGTGCTTAGTAACTGCTTATTTTGTCAACCAAATTTATTTTTTGTCTTCCTTTTTAGTGTCGTGACATGACGTTTTCAGATTGTTGACATCCAATTTTGTCCGATTTACTAGTTTAAGTTGTGTCAAGAGTTTAGATATATTTAATTTTTAGTGATATTCTTGATATTTTCCTTATCTTTATTTGGGTGATTTTGTTTTTGTTATTTTGTGTGATTTTTTTTGTTCATTTTATTTATTCTTAATCTAGTTCAAATGTGACTGTTCTTTAAAGTTTTTTTTTCTTAAAAGAAAAAGGAAAATGAAAAGAGAAAAATCTCACGCTCCCTTACAATTCATCATTTTCTTCTACTGCAACAAGACATCTTCCCATGCCATTTTTTTTCTTCATTAGCTGATCTTCATTATTTTTTCTTCTTCCTCACGCCATTTTTTTTTCTCATCCATCCATCACCCATGCTTTCATCGTTATCAACATTTTACACCATTATAAATGGTGACAATCAGATCATTTTTAAAAAAAAAAATCATTTTTCAAAAGAAAAAAGAGCTGGAAAACAAAAAAGCAAAAAAAGAAGAAAAGCAAGAAAAGCAACAAGAAGAAAAGCAAGAAGAATCGGATTGCTCCATTCCCATAGAAACTCCGACCTCCACAACCAAGCTCCGGCCTCATTGTCACCGTCGCGTCGATGCGAGGTGGATCATCCGTCTGACCTTGCCAGACGTCACCGGAAAAGCAAGAAATCGTACCGGCTCGAAGCGCGACTCTTTTTCTTTCTCGTTTGTCGTAACCAATCCGCTATGTTGTGTCCACCAATTGCCTTACTGGTCGCCGCCAAGCCAAATGTTGTCTTTTCCGCCTCCTACAGTCGCACTATGTCTCTTTGTACACCCTCTCTCTTTGTAGAGCCTAACTCTCTCTATATACCCTATTTAATCGCATTGTCGCATCTCAAACCCTAACCTTGATACCTTTTTTCGTTTCTCTAGCACTTTCTCTTGCATCTCTTTCATCTATCTCCGAACCAATGGCGGGTTCTCTCCCATCATCCTTCTCTGGTCATGTTGAGAAACTTACATTGAGAAATATGATGGACCGAGTAACAGATATGGTTGTCATTTTGGGATTATATGAAGGTCTTCATCACATGAGGGCCTTTGTTGCTGCCATCAAGGAGAAGAAATGGGGCTTGTTGGAGCGTGTGGTTTGGCAACATGCACTTCCGGAACCTCCACGTTTTAAAGTTGAGAGTGAGTTGCGCTTTTGGATGCAGGTCAAGAAAGCTTATAAGGCGGAGAGGGATGTCAAGGCAAAAATGTAGGCTGAGGCTGAGGCTGAGGCTGAGACCAAAGCCAAAAGAGAGGCGGATGCGGCGTTGGATAGGGCAAAGATGGAGAAAGTTGAGAGTGGTGGAAAGAAGAAAGATCATGAGTAGTGAAAGAGAAGGTGAAGGGTCCGTTGATCCCGATGAAGTTTATGCATGGTAAATAAGAGTATACGTTAACTGTTATTTACCATGCATAAACTTCATATGGATCACCGGTCTCTTCACATTCTCTTGCACTACTCATCATCTTTCTTCTTTCCACCACCCTCAGCTTTCTCCATCTTTGCCCTATCCAACGCCGCCTCCGCCTCTCTTTTGGCTTTGGCCTAAGTCTCAACCTCCGTTTTTACTTTGGCATTCGCCTCCGCCTTATAAGTTTTCTTGACCTGTATCCAAAGGCTCACTTCACTCTCAACCTTAAAACGTGGATGTTCTGGTAGTGCATGTTGCAAAACCACACTCTCCAACAAGCCTCATTTCTTCTCTTTGATGGCAGCAACAAAGGCTCTCAAGTGATGAAGACCTTCATATAACCCGAAAATGACAATCATATATGTTGTCCGGTCCATCATATTTCTCAATGTAAATTTCTTGACATGATCAGAGAATGATGAGTGCAAAGAACCCGCCATTGGTTCGGAGAGAGATGTAAGAGAAAGTGTTAGAGAGATGAAAAAGCTTTGAGAGGCTAAGGTTTGGGATGCCACAGTGCGATTTTATTTACAAAGAGAGATGTTGATTTTATTTACTACTTGCTCCACTTTTAATGGGTAGGGAAAAAGTGAGCCTCACCTAACTTGCTTTTATGTCCTCACCTAACTTGCTTTTATGTCTCACCTAAAGAAAATATATTTCATTTTGTCTGTAGTTTCAACATGTTTAAATTTATGTTCCTAATTTTAGAGTATTTATTTACTCCTCAATCCAAATTCCTGTTTAAGAAGTTAAAACACGTTTTCTTTTTTGAAAGGCTATCACCATTAATACTTTATTCAAACACTAAAAATAAAAAATAAAAAAGAGTGAGGACTCATCTCACACAAATAATGACAAAAAAAAGTTTCATAAATAAAAGAAATATGAAGAACACAAAAACAAATAAAGAAACACTCTTATCACATCAATCTCACTCCACATCAAAATATTTGTCTCCACAGAACCCAGACCATACAAATGTAGAGGCAAGCACAGTAAAAATCCCAAAACTGATTTTGGATGTGGAAAGAAAAATTGCAACAAAGCAAATGCAGGTGTTGGTGTGTTGCTAGTATCTAGTAGTTGTATAGTACAATGAGTTAATGGAAAGGTTGTCATGTTTTATTATGTTTTCTTTTAGGGTCCTTCTAAGGTGTCATACTAGGTTTAGTGTAGATGCTCCATGGCTCGTATAATTATTATGTTTTGGTCATTCTATAAAAAAAAACATTAAGTTGATCATTAATTTATTTAATACCTCTCATTTTTTTAAAATGTACGCAGAAGCTCCTAATCCCCCCCCCCCCGCGGTAAAAATGGACATAAAATCCACCTTCTCCACCAAAGAATCAACAAGAACAACTCTATATCATGAATCAACAAGAACATCTTCAAAACTGACTAATAATCAACTTGAGTAAGAGATTTTAATAGCTAAACCGTCTTCGTAATGTGGATACATATAACGGCACCTGTGAACCTTTTCCAATTCGCTGACAGTAGAGAATACATTCATACTTCAGTAGCAATTAGCTTAAACGCAATTCAGGACAAAACAGAAGATCTTATACAATTAGATCAAGAAGATGGATGAATCAGCACATCTCAATTTTTTGTAAAATAGACCAAACAAACAATCAGATGAAACCAACATCATCATCCAGCACTCAGATACACAAATAACATATATTCCAATCTTCAAGTTACATGAACTATTAAACATCAGAAAACCCTAAAATAAAAGAGGCTTGTCAAATTGGGAGGTTATGGTCGATGATTGAGGAGGAATCAGGTAAGTCATGGATGACAAGTTTGGTGAGCATGAGTGGACGATCCTTGGATTCTTCATCGTCATCGAGATTGATGGTGCTGAGGTTGATGCAGGAGGAGCGCTCAAGCGATGTGAAGAAGGCGGCGGCGACGTTAGTGCCTACCCAATTGGCCATCCAATTCAGCTTCTCACATGATAGAAAACTGCAGTTCTTCTCCATTGATCCTCTGGATCATATGAAAGTAGAGAGGCAAAGAGATGAGAATTTGGAATTAGGAGACAATGGAGGAGACGTGGGAATCTATGGAAGTGGGGAAGATCCTTCTAATTCCCAATTCGTCATAGCGCGGTCGTCATCGTCAAAGTGATTCTGTCAAGATCTGCTTCAAGATCTGTTGCCCCCAGTCCAACAACTGTTGTCGACGATGTCATTGAAGGCGGCATCGTCGTCGAGGAAGAAGCACGCCAACAATTGCACGACGTCAAATCTGAAGATCTGCTTTTCACTTCACCAAAATCGATTGAGAAGAAAACTCAAATATGCTCACTTGAATGGACTTGAAGCAACTTGTGAGAGAAATAAAATAGGACAAAAGAAAATTTTGTTAGGACTTGTTTGCACATTAGTTAAAAGTATAATGACTATAATTTTATTAAATGTGTAATTAGATTGTATCTTTAGGGGTATTTGTGTAACAATAATCTAATTAACGGTCAATTTGATGATCAAACAAACGGAATAACTAAAAAAGGACAAAATCATGATTTTATGATCAAACTAGGACGAATTCTTAAAAGGGGATTAAAATATAACACGTGTTAAGTTACGAGGCTAAAAATGGACTTTACTCCATATATATATATATATGAAGGTTTTTCATCTAAATAAAATTCACTAGAAAATCAGATGAAAAATCATAACTTCCTACTACAATAAGAGCAGCAGTTGCATTGGATACCTCAAAGAGTTCCAAAAAGAGAAGATTGATCCAGACAAATCCTAACTTGAACAGGCATTGATAAAATTATCATTTCCTAACCCTAGCCCTACTAGTAAGTACTGTATATTATTTCCCATAATATTCTCCAGCTACTCATCTATCTTCTTCTTTTTGGCCTCCAAGTCCGTCAACTCCTCCTCCTTAGCTTCTTTACGGCCTCTTTCTCTTCCTACTTCTTAGCTAGCTCCCTTCTCTACGACCTCTTTCTCTTCATTCTTAATTGCCTCTAGAACTTTCTTGGTCTGTCGCCTCCACAACACCTTTTTCCTCGCTCTTATCTCAGGAATATCAGAAATCTCATAATGTATTCTTACTCTTAGGAGGAACCTTTCGAGATCTCTCTCTTTTCTAGCCATCATGCTTAAGCCGTAAAACTTCAGTGTGCCTTAATAAGTGGTGTAAAGCACAACAAGGTCAGTGAGACGGCGCATCACCCCTCTGCATTTTCCAGAGCCGGATGCAACACATTGGAGATGGATGCTTCACCTTTGAGATCAGCAGAAACAACAGAAACCTTAGTCCAAATTGTATTTTTGATGAAGGGAGCACAAGCCAAAAGCTTTCTCCAAGTGGTTTCTGCTGCCATGATCAGGGAGGAGGAGAAATGATGAAGTTTTGCCTCTTTCTCTTCCTCCTCCCTGATCATTGGGCAGCAAAACCATCTAGAGAAAGCTTTTGGCTTACGCTCCCTCCATCAAAAAAGCAGTCTAGGCTAAGGTTTTTGTTGTTTCTGCTAGTCTCAAAGGTGAAACATCTACCTCCAATGGTGTTGCATCTAGTCTGGAAAAGGTAGATGGGTGATGCGTCGTCTCACTGAACTTGTTATGTTTTACATCACTTACTAAGACACACTGGACTTTTACGGTTTGAGCATGGTGGCTAGAAAAGATCTCGGAAGGTTCCTCCTAAAAGTAAGAATACATTATGAGATTTCTGATCTTCTTGATATAAGAGCGATGAAAAAGGTATTGTGGAGGCGACAGACCAAGAAAGTTCTAGAGACAATGGAGAAGGAAGAGAAAGAGATCGCAGAGGAGGCAAATGAGTAGGAAGAGAAAGAGGTCATAAAGAAGGGTAAGGAGGCAAAAGAGAAGGAAGAGAAAGAGGCCGTAAAGAAAAAGGAGCTGATTGACTTGGAGACCAAAAAGAAGAAGATAGATGAGTAGCTGGAGAAGTATTTTCCGGTTAATAGTATACAATACTTATTAGTAGTGTAGGAGTATGGTAATTTTATGAATGCTTGTTCAAGTTAGAATTTGTCTGGATTCGTCCTCTCTTTGAGGTGTCCAATGCAACTCTCGCAGAAAGTTATGATTTTTCATCTAATTAATTATATATATATATATATATATATATGATGCAATTCCTTCTTCTTCATCTTCAAGCGTTAATTACTTTGTGTATTTCAAGTTTTTAAGAAAGTCTTAAACATGACGAAAGATATCTCAAGTTTTTTTTTTGATAGATTGGGTGTCAGACAGCAAATTTGCGTGGTGCTGCATGGCCTTGTGTGGTTCTGTTTTTCCTTTTTCCTGTTCTGCAGGAGTGTCTCACTACCCGAATGCTTGAAAATTTACAACGAAGAAAATTAAACATGTACGTACAGTCAATTTATTGTTATTCGTTGTTTAAACCATTGTTGCAGTCGGAGAAACAAAGCTGGCCAATTTAGGCAAATATGAGGGTTTGGTATAGTAAAAACTATAGCTTCCAAGAAACGCGTAACATTGTCCCACGCTGCTTCTCCGACCCAACAATGGTTTAAACAACGAATAACAACAGACTAACTGTACGTACATGTTTAATTTTCTTCGTTGTAAATTTTCAAGCATTCGGGTAGTGAGACACCCCTGCCTAAACTGCAGAACATAAAAAAGGAGAAATACAACCACACAAAGCCATGCAGCACAAATTTACTGTCCGACACTCGATCTATTAAAAAAAAAAAAACTTGACATATCTTTCGTCATGTTTAAGACTTTCTTAAAAACTTGAAATGCACAAAGTAATTAACGCTTGAAGATGATGAAGAAGGAATTGCATCATATATAAATATATATATAAAGATTTTCTATGTAAATAAAATTAATTAGAAAATCATATGAAAAATCATAACTTTCTGCAACAGTTGCATTGGACACCTCAAAGAGCCCTAAAAAGAGAAGATCGATCCAAACAAATCCTAACTTGAACAAGCATTCATAAAATTACCATACTCCTACCATTACTAGTAAGTATTGTATATTATTTACCATAATATTAACCGGAAAATACTTCACCTTCTTCTCCAGCTACTCATCTATCTTCTTTTTGGCCTCCAACTCCATCAAAACATCCTACCAAAATCCAATGTATTGGCCTAGGATGATACAACCCGCTCACATATCACAACAAAACGTACGTACCTAAATCACCGCCATCCGAAGTCGATCTACGAACACGATTGAAAGAGTTTGCTTTTGATGCTGAGTGCCTCCTGCTAAACATGCTCCGATTCAACCCAGCTCCTCCTGACAACAGAGGCCTCAGCAGATTCTTGAGTTTCCTCTGGGTTGTCACTCCAAGAGGTGCAAACAACTAGGACTTCATGGAGAACATGCCCCAAGAAACTGATA